>MU002139.1:0-36092 GCA_010093585.1 Melanomma pulvis-pyrius CBS 109.77
GACGACGACGACGACGACGACGAAGAAGAAGAAGAAGAAGAAGAAGAAGAAGAAGAAGTGACTGCGCTGGAAGTATCGACGATTCTTGCTCTAGCCGTTCTTCTCAATGTCCGCGCCCCGAATTTATCATGTTTTCTTTACTGCGTCCGGAGCTAGTGTGGCCTACCTACACCACCGACCGACTCTCCACTGCATCTAACAAACTACACTACACGGCACTGCACCTCACCCACGCAGCTACTCTCCCCCCAAACCACCACACCACACCACAAAATACACTCCAAATACACCCCCAAACACAGCGCCAAAAGACACCGCCAAAGAAGCCGCCAAATCGCCGTCCAACCACCAAAATGCCCACCCCAATCCTCTTCATCACCGCCCTCGTCGCCCTCCCCATCGCCCTCGGCGCCGCAGTATCCTACCTCACGCACCGCGCCTACCGCCGCCGCCTCCAGCGCCTGCGCACTCCTACGACAACAACAACAACGACGACAACGACGACGACGACTAGGCGCTTCCGCGGCGCAGCACGCGTTCTGGACGTCGAGCTGGGCGTTCTGCGCCCGGGTCGAGGGGCGAAGAAGGGCGAGTGGCCGCGTGCGTGGCCGCGTGCGTTTCGGTACGAGGACGAGGACGAGGACGAGGGGCGGAAGCCGCGCTGGGTGGGGGATGGGGTGTAGGTTCGATGTGCCGAGGGAGGGGGGATGAAGGCGGGGATGAGGTCTTGAGAGGAGGCTGTGGGGAGATTGGAGGGTGGGCTGGCTTAGGAGTGATGGGTGTGGATGCTTGGGGTTGGGGTTGGGGTTGGGCCGACGGGGTTGATGGGTATCTTTGTCTTCTGGAGGCGTGTTACGTCTCTGTACTCCTTTGGCGATGGGGTTGGGTCTTGGGCTACGATGAGTACCTCTGTTTCCTGGAGTCGTCTTTGTCTCTACACTCCTTTGGCGGTTCCTGACTTTAGCTGGAGCGGTCCAACATTCACTTCCTCTTCAGTCCTGCTATCGTTGCATACATGGTTCTGGGAGCAAAAGTTTGAGTATCAATATCGTTCTTGGATGTTTGTATCCCCCCCTCGGCTATTCGCACGCTGTGCCTCATATGTACGGTATATTGAAATGGAATAACCTTAAATTGACACCAGGATCCGGTGGCCTACTGATCTCTCCTCCACATCCAAGCCACGGACAGCCAAAGCGCGTCTATGCTTACAGGTCGCGTATCTCTCGTCGTCCCAGGGTAGCAGGTCGGTAAACAAGCACTACGATGCTATGCCACGAACCACACAGACAGACGCAATGTCCCCAAGAACCACGACCTCAAATGTGACATTCCGGGATCTTAGGAAATACATATATATATCTGCGATTCACGCCGTCGATCCTCTCGTTCAGTCCCACCCTTCCCACCCCTCCCACCTCTAACTCCTCACTATCAAGGTCTCCATCCTCCTTGCGCTGCTCCCAGCATCTCTGCGCCTTTGCATCCGGCGTCTTCGGCGTGGCTCTTTCTTCCGGGGACGCTGGCAGCCTGTACGCTGGGGTCTGAGGCTACGACGAGCTCGACAATGGGTGCTGCTCCGTTGTCGTGCGCTGAGAGTGAGAACGAGCTGTTTGCTGGCATTGAGATTGTGTCATATAATGCTGGAGCGGAGTCGGGATATGAAGTCGTGCGCTTCGACGTGCTGGAGAAGCTCGACAAGCGACAGACGGCGACTGTGCCCATTGGCGTTGTCAGCCGCTTCAAGAGGGGCAAGATTGCGCCCAGGGGACTGGGCGTACGTAAGGCGACGGAATCGTTTGATCTAGGGGGATTTTAAACGTGGATGAAGTGTACTCTGCGCCCAAGGGCCTGGCGAACAAGTGCAAAATACAAGAACCTCGAGTAATACACCCCGCCCTTCAAGACCTACGAAGGGCAATCCAATTCGGCGCCGCCGTCTTCAAAGACAAACAACACATCTACCTGACCTCCGGGAACGCGGCGGCCCCGACAACCTCCTCCACTTCATCGGCGACCTCCTGCACGCAAACGAGCACCGCACCGGCCTCGCCTGCGACTAAAAAACCTACACCAACTCCCAAGTCAAAAAAGGACTCGCCACGCCCATCGTCTCCATCGACCCCTCCGCCCTCAGCCACGACCAAGGCCCCAAGAACCGCCAGCCCAAGAACCGCAACCTGGCCTCCGGCCTCCCAAACCCCCTCCGGCATCAGCGTAGACCCAAACTGCACCTTCGACCTCTTCTAGAACTCCACCCGCATTCCTCCCCCCGACCTCACCCAGAGCGCTGACAAGTGCCAGAACCTTGAGGCTTCAACGACGCCCGCGAAAGGCATGCATGAGCGCGCATGACTGGCGTAATATCGCGCTGCAAGCGGCCCGCACGACCGCGACTACGTCCCCAACAGGCCGCCGGCCTGTATACTACGTCGGGTCGGGCACCAGCGACGACTATAGCCTCAGTCGGTCGGTAGCTAGCTGTCTGGCTGATGGGAGGGTCAATAAGGTGTATGGATTTACTATGAAGTTTGGGTATCCAACGACTTTCTATCCCGCTGCTGAAGCATTTTTGCGGAAGGTGGAGGATACCAAATAGGGTTATGGAGGCTTACCTTGCGGCTGCGGAGATTAGGGTGAGGGGGTGAGGGGGAGTGAGAGATTGATGGATGGGGGTTTATGTATCATGAGATGAGAAAGATTACGCGCGCTTTGTAGATGCTTGTATGCATCGTGTGGTGAGTGGATGGGTGGCAGCTCGAGGGATGGGAAAGTAGGAGCCGGTGTGGAATGCGGGGATTTCTATCATCTGCCCTTGGGCCGTTGGACGTGGCTCCGTGCGGAGCGGTCACGCAGAGGTGGGCGGGACGTGTGTTGTGTGGTGGAAAGGGGGTGGAATTGTGTGCGTAGGCGTGATGCGGTGCCGTTCTACGAGTCTCTCTCCATATGAATCTTTTATATAAACCTCTCTTACAAATCTCTCATACAAATCTCTCCATACGAATTCTTGCACCAGCTCCTTTTGTAGCGACATGTAGCCTTCTAAGTTCCCGATCTCATAATTTTTCCAGAATTTTCCAGAATGTAGTGGCCGACAGTAAACAGTATACAAAGTCTCAGATGAACTCTTCAGCTTTCGTCTCCTTTATCCGAATCCCGGTCAAAAGAGATTCATTCCTTTTTTTCCAATTCCCTGCCCCATTCTTATGGCCTACACCGCCTCCTCGTGCCGCCGACGTTCAATCCTTTGATTTTCGATTTCGGGCTTTTTGGCCAAGACCTATAAGCATGCTCGGCATGTAGTGGCCGACAGTAAACAGTATATAGAGAGCGGGAATCCTGATAGGCATGCTTGGCATGTGGTGGCCGACAGAAAACAGTATATAAAGTGCGGGATGCGGAGTCGTCCTACCATGTCCTTTTCTTTGAATTTCTTGCTCCACCCCTATAGCCTACAACGCCGCCTCGTGCAATGAAAGTGCAATCTTCCGGTTCTGGGCCGCATGCCTCATCGTGAAGGCTCCAGGTTCGAATTCGTCCTGAGAATCCAAGCATATAAATCTCGTGGAATCTGGCCGAATCTCTCCTATTCGACCTCGGTAGCCTACAACGCAACACCGTGCAACGAAAGACCAATCATCTGGTTCTCGGCCGCATGCCTCGTCATAAAGGCTCCAGGTTCGAATTTGACTGAGAATCCATGCTTACAGCCCTCATGGGACGATGCCGAATCTGTCGTACTCCACCTCCCGTAGCTTGCAGGAGCGTATCTTTTTGTCTTCGTCCAAGACATAGGCAGAATTCAGGAAGTCTCCGCCGACAGTAAACAGTATATAAAGCCCTGGATGTGGAGCCCTATGTGATCATCATCATCAAAGGAATCCCTCCGAGGAATCTCTTCCTACAGATCTCTTGGAATTTCTCGTGGACATCATCCGGGGCTCACAATCACGCACACCGCCACCTAGTGCAGCTAAAGTGCAATCTTCCGGTTGTGGGTTGTATACGAGATTGTATCCATGAGTAGTAAACAGTATATAAAGTCGTGGATGCGGAGTCGCCCTACGATCCCTCCTCCCTTCTCCTCATCGCCCAGAGCATGAGTGCAGGCTTCTGGTTCTCAGATGCCCACGCCTATGCTTTTTCTGGACAACAACCAGTATATAGGGTTCTGATCGCGGACTCGTCCTACAAAATCTTTTCCATAGAAATCTCTCCGCATCCTCCAAATCGCTTCTGCTCTACGCCCATAGCGCTCCTTCAACGCGCATTTTTTGTAGGTATCCGTCGACAGAAAACGGTATGTAAAGTCCTGGTTACTGGGTTCTGTTGTCTCTCCATAGAAACATCTCCGAATCTCTCCGAGTCGCTTCTGCTCTACCCACATAGTGGTGTGGTATTGAGAGCAATCTCCCAGTTCCTAGCTGAGCATGATTTGTAGGTATTTATGGGCAGGAAGCAGTATATAATGTCCTGGGTACGCGGAATCGTAGTACGAAATATTTTCCATAGAAGTCTCTCCGAATCACTTCTTCCCCCCATGTCACTCGGGACGAGTGCAATCTTCCCGCTCTCGGCCAAGACCTGTGCAGGTCATGGTATTTGCTCCAGTGTCGACAGTAAACAGTATATATCCGTGGTGCGATTCTCCGCCACGAACCTACGCTGCTGCTCCACCCCCATAGCCATGCGAAGTAAGGTAGGTTTTATTTCCGGTCAAGACTTTGGTGGAGCCTAGTGTGATAACCCTTGTATGACAGTAGAGTATATAAAGTGCAAGATGCGGAGTCGCCCTACGAAATCTTTTCCATAGAACTATCTGCGAATCGCTGCTGCTCCACCCACATAGCCATGCGAAGTGCCGACCGTCTTCTTCTTGGCCAAGGCCTCTGTGGAGCCCCCCAACGCCTACCCAGTCTGTGAACTAGATTGTATATAAAGTGCGTGGTGCGGTTTTCCCTACGAAGTCTTCTCGATCCGTATCTCTCCGAATCGCCTCTGCTGGACGCCTAGCCAACAACGCCTCCATAGCCAATAGTTTCCGCCTTAAACGGCAAAGTGCAGTAGTTCTTATTCCTAGCTAAGGCGTCTGTGAAGCTCGAGGTATCGCATATGTTGTCGTAATGGACAGGTATATAAATGCGTATAGTGCGCGTAAAGTGCGTATGTAGAAATTGGATACTTGGCTCTAACGTGATATCGAGTGTTGTGAATCCCTCCCAATGGTCATTCTCCCATGGAAGAATACGTTATAGTGCACTATCGGAGGAAGCAAGTCTCGGGACCCCATCGGAGGTCAGTGATTCGACACTGCAGAACCAGGAACATAACCAGCATTAGTTCCCAGTGATTCCACGCCGGGCGTGGCGGCCGCTAGTCAGGAAGCATGAGCTCCTCCGTCCAATGGAAGCCCCACATGTCAAGGGCCAAATCATATGTATAGTGCTCGGGGAGAACGTGTCCTGAATCCCACAAGCGCACAGTCTTTTGAACCTCATGAATGCGATTCGCGGTAACCTGGGAATGACCATTGTGTCGCCACTGGTACGTCTCGTATATATATTGGGAAGCCGTTAATAGATCATCCCGGGCGTTCTTTCGTGAACCAGCCATGTTCATCACTTTTGGTCGCCTCGCTCCGAATCAGCCACATCCCACCTCAGAGCCCAAAGCTACTCCGACGTATTCTCGTTGGACATTCGTGTACGTCCGCAAACATGGTTGCCTCTGTTGGGCGGGGACTACCGAGGTCTCCAACTGCTACAGCTATCACCTAAACAATATGTTGATTGTACAGACCACGCTCGTTGAAGATTCTCACAACAAACGAAGGCCAGAACGCGTAGATACGGTGGAACAAAGGGGTCCCTTCGGTACATCAATTCTATCCACATCTCACTTTCAGCGCGGATTCAGTCGGTGTGGAAGCCCTGTCCGGTGACATATATATGTGATGGCGGAGAGTAGACAGGTCCATATGTGGGGGGAAGTGCCACACCACCATGAACTGAACGACAAGCATATTCGTACGTTCAACAGATTCTGGCGCGGATGACAGCACAGCTTGATAGAAGAGCAACTATGATCTTCTCTCCATTCCATAGCCTGTCGGTCGGATGCTGACGCGGATGACTGGGGATTTGGTATGACCTCTTCTCCTCTAGTCCTGGGACGGACCTCCATTCCATGGATCGTCCGTTGGGGCCGGCATAGTATGATCTCCATAGTATGATCTCCATAGCTCGAATGTCCTGCAATGATTCCAGTGCATAATCTGCATTTGATTGCTCTCTTTGTTTCGCGGAGCTGGGTATATATACAAAGAGCGATATAGCAGTATATAATGAACGGTGCGAGTTGGCCATTGCGACACGAACTGATCTATACCCGTTGTCTTTCAAAGCGTAACAAATCAGTTCCCGAAGGCGAAGACGAGGCACCACAGACCTGCCGGGCGTTGGGAAAGATTGCAAACTCTGGGTCGCGGTAAAGACTGGAATGCTGCCGTGACGAGCATTCCAGCGAATGCCTGTTGCCTTCGTCGGTATATAGTTTCTCATGATAGATGCGTGATTGAGGAATTGGTTGTGGGCTCTGTGAAACGAAACACCGGGTTCCATGTATAGCAAGGTGTACTCGGATGGAGTATCACCTCTGCTCGTATATACTGCAATTGGCTAGCGGCGTGTGGCCGCCTGCTGCGGACACTGCAAAGCCAACCCAGATTCCACCCTGAAGTGTTGTTTTGGGATGATGACCTCTCGTTTTTGGGCCTTTCCCAGAGTGTGCGATGCTCTCATGGCGTAGAATGATAATCGTTAGCGCCGTTGCCTTCTGGCTTGTTTCTGTAATAGCAAAGCCAGTGTCGTAAGGGTGTAAGAGCAAAGGCCGTGTGTCGTTAGATTCGTGTGAGGGCGAGTATATAGTATAGTAATCTCTCCAAATCCTAATTACTTGGGCGGCAGAGCTCCGCCTTAGGGACATGGTGCACGGGACCTTCTCGTAGGCTGGTTCTGGCATATCTCGGTTGGTCGGTAGATACTGAAGCGTTAAGCGACGAGATGGAGGCGTCGTGGCCAAGTGTCGCCTTCTGCCCCACGGGGGTGATATACACGACCACTGGTATACGTCCCTTGGGCTCGACCCGTCAATTTGGACGCGTTAGAATCGTCCTATAGGGGCACCGGCCCTTGTGCGTATTATATCCTACAAGAACGAGTCAGTACGCGGAGGACTGTAGCAAGTGAAGGAATAGGTAGCATACCATGTAGGTAGCGAAGAAAGCGGGCGGCACCCTCCCTCCGCACATTGTATTCTGCTTGATTTCGTGGAAGTGGAGAAGTGATGTAGTCTGCGTCAACCAGCGTCTCAAGCACGACTCGAGCGCTGTAGATAGGTGACACCTGAGCGTGGCATTATTGGGTGACGGGTTCGCTGATTCAACTTTGTCACCCCAGAGGTGGGGAGGTTTTGATAGCAAGGAGCTCCACTCAGAGTGTTATTGTATGTATCGATGTAGGTGTCAAGGTGGGTGTCGATATGAATTGAGGCGGACTTCGAGTTGAATTAGCGGCGGTTCACAGATGAATTGAGGCGGACGTAAAGACGACCAAGAAAGGCACCAGACAATCTTACAATCACATGTGAATGCCGAGAACGTCGTTGGCGAGCTGATACTCTCAGACTAGCCAGATGCCTTCTTTCCTTGTTTGGTGCCTTGGTCGATGCACCGCCAGGACCGAACTGCGCCTACAAAGTTCTTGACTTTGATTTCGTCAGTTCGTTTTCTCGTTGCGAAATTCGGGTCCAGCCTGAAATGCTTCCGACATGCCCGTGTACTGTTCCTCAAAGACAGCATTCTTGATCTCATGCAGGTGATCCTTCAGGACCAACTCCTTGGACCTTCCTCACCGACATTGAGAATGCAAAACTTTGTGGGTCCCCAGCGGAGCGGAAAGTCATGAACGAGGAAAGAAGCCGGGCAGCATGACAGTACTGGGTTGGAACAGTCGTCCGCATTTCTTCGGTCACGGTGTAGGAATTCGATGGTGTTGTTATATAGGGTCGTGTATTCAGCTGATGGATGGTTCGAAGAAAGAGGGCGTCCTATCTCAATCATGATTGACATGATGTTTCATTCTGACCCGGGCTGTTCAGGAGTCTGGGAAGTGAAAGTGCGAAGCGGACGAAGCGGAAGGGAGCTTATACGGACGAAATCTTGCCAAAATGTTTCGTTAGTCCGTAATGCCTAATGTTCTGGCGAGCAGATGCAAAGATAAATGAAAAGACATAGTTCGACACAACGCTATCGTACCTGACAGGAAAGACTAGAGAGCTTTCTCGGGGCAGGAAGACGACAGAAGGACATGGAGTAATATAATTTAGATAGGAGAAGCAATGCGATGGACGTTAGGTAGAAGGTACTCAGTAGAGGATGCACGAAGGAGAAGAGGACACGAGGGAGAAGAACACAATCTCAAAGACGCAGTGGCGAGAAGACACGCAGTCGTACAAGTACGAAATCGAAAGGACAGAATCCGAAAGAGCAAATACAAGAATAACAAAGAAACGCAGACATACACACAACCTGTGAAGATTTTGTCTCTTCATTGAGCCTTCCGGGGGCAAGGGAGCCATGAAAGACTTTGCCAATGGCTATATGCAAAATGTGTAGAGGATAAGGTATATAAAGCAGCGACAATGAGAGGGCCCACGTAGCGAATGCGGGAAGTATATCAGAGTACATTGAGCGCCGGAGTGTAAAAGGAGGGGGGTACGTGGCGACTTAGGAAGTATATATGATGCGTATGTAAAGAGTAAGGATATGCTCATTCGCTCTTGGTGTTTTCGAGGTACAACCAGACCGCGCTAGACCACGTTTGCGACCCTGCTGATATCGATACAAGTATGGGAAAATGCCATTGACGGATTGGAGCTCGACCTGGGGTGGTGAGGAGAGAGCTTTGAGGCGGGGAGAGGGCGGCTTTTGTATTCGTCGGGCAGGCAGATGACTCAGGCTCTGGGCCGAGAGGAAATTGATGGCTGGGCGAGGGGAGCCTGGTGAGGGGTGCGGACACTTGGTAGCGTATGGAGGGATGTGCGGGATCTAGTCGAGGTGCATAAACGAAAGGTGGACGCAAGAGGAAACACAGGAAGCCCTCTGGATTTCTTGCCGCCCGCCGACACAATCCGACGGGGAAGGTAAACAGATTCTGATTTGTCCATTGCTCTCTTAGATGAGGTCATGAGCCGAAAACGAAAGATTGTAGTGAGGCGTCCCCGATGCAGGAGAGCTAAAAAGTGGATACACGTAAGATTCTGGTTGTAGGTGACGGGAGGACCGGCGTCGAATTGGTAACACGGCTGCAGTGCTCCTGTCCGGTGAAGATGAGAAGGCACATTGGAGCACGGCATCCTGCAGCCGGAGGATACCTCACTGTGGAGGGTTGCAGTGCATTCATTCAGCGTCCTGATCTGGTGAAGAGTGCTGAGCTAACGAATTGAAGCGGCCTCCCGCCGTCTGGAGATGAGACGGAACAGTAGGAATGCCACACCAAGCGCCAGGAACGGACTCTTAACTCATCAGTTGAGCACATATCACACCCCCTCAGTCACAATGATGCTACGGTAGTCACACTAGGGTCCGCGTGCAACAACTATAGATGGCGGTCACTCGGTGGAGAGTCCGATATGCAAGTATCCGGAGGAGCGAAATGACACACGGTGAATCTACAGGGCAAGTTTCCGCGACGGAGAGTTTGAAGGAGGATACTATACGGGATATCGAGCTCGATGCGACAGTGCAAATAATCGTTGAATGCACACACGATTGGCAGCCATGACCGTGAGACAGTGAGAGAGGCCAAAACGAGCTTGGGACAAATGCAGCAAAGACGACAGAACAGCAGGCCCGAGATGAGAGTATATGCAGCCTCCCGAAGTCAATAGCGTAGAAACAGAAGGAAATCCTACCGAGATGTGCTTGCCGTGATACGGAAACCTGGGCAATGGGACGTCTTCTAGCGGTGACGGGGGCTCCGGCTTCGTGTATCTTCAGTCTGCAATGTGACAGGGAATTTATGCACCCCGGCCGCGTCTTCACCGGAGCCTGATGGATCTTCCAAAGAGCTCTCCTCTCCCAGGTATGCAGTTGCTAGTGCAATAGATGGCAGGATGGGCTTCTTGGAGGTCGCTGAGTGTTGGGCTACGTTGAGTCGACTGGGCGAGATGCCGTTATCGGCAGCATGGCTCCCGTCAGGCAGGCGGCAAGTGGAGACTGCAGCGAGCAAACATACATGTCGTTTTCGCCCAGGCAGCTATTAAGTCTGGGCCTATTTGATGACGCAGCGAGGAGAGCGTTTGCCAACGGGGCGGCATTGAAGGTGGCCACCCGAACGGATGTGTGCCTTGAACTGAAACCGGAACCTTCGGCGTCGGATACGAGCTTGCGAGAGATACCACAAGCTGGCCTGGCGGCGTAGCATTGCGAGGCAGAAGCAAAGTTGATGCTGGGCAAGTTATGTTTGGGAGGTCGCCCGTGCAGGTGGCATCGTGTCAAGGAAATTTCCGCGCTAGCATCAGGGGATCAGCGAATGTACAGATGTACTCAGCGCCGACTGCCGTGGAACAATTCACGGAGATGATGACATTGATGGAATTTGGATGCTTATGGAGGTGCAATGTTGTCAGTGGTGTCGGCGCGTAAAGCTCCAAGTCGCCTAGGGTTCCCCAACTTTCGCGCCAGATCGCCATCCACGCCATCGCAGCCCCGGCAAGCTGAGAGGGCCCGCGATGGCGCCGGGAGTGTTTCAAATTCCGCATTGCTGTATTTTTGCCAGCACACCGGGATTTGAGCTCAATTGGCGGTAGGTGGGCAAGGACGGCTGAGCGGGAGTGCGGCGATATGGGGAACAAGGCCCCTGACTGCTCTGGATGGCATCGAAGAAACGCATCGGTCTGGACCGCGACGTCACTTTGCGGGACAGCAGCGCGAAACTTGGTCAACGCAGCTTGGCTCTCCTTGGCCGTGCTGGGCGCATCTTAATGGCGTTTGGCTTTCGCCAAGTGAGGGCTGAGAGAAATGGCGGAGAGACAAGCACCGCCGACGAGCGACGAAGCTTTGTGAGGTCCCACCACGCGCGCACGTCGTGGACTGCTGGTTGTGGAAGCGCGCGGGCAGGGCAATCGGCAGAGAGTCTGGACGAGTTGATGGCAGCGGAAATGCTCTGAGGGAGAAAATGCATCGACGGCGGCCGGGGTCAATGGCCATGGTGGCTTCGCTAGCGTACGGCGAATGAATTGCTGCAGCGTGGGCACAGGCCCGTCTCCTGGAAACCTGACCTGATGGACCTGGAGCATTCACAGCCGCCATGACGCCCAATCGCTGCGTCTGCAGTCAGCTCTGCACTTCCACGTCGTCTTCTCTCTCCCTCCGGTCTGCTTCATTCCTCTCCCCCCGCCAAACCGTCGCCCGCCGTGTGTTCAGTCCCACCACACGCGCCTGCTCGAAACGCCAAACGCGGCCTCCCTGACGCGGCTGTTTATGCTCGCCGGTCGAGATCGCTGACCTGAACAACACACCCAACCTCCCCTCTACACCACCCTCCGCACATCACCATGGCTCGTCGCTCGCGAGACAACGGCCCGCAGGACTACTCCAGAGAACCCAAGTCCGAGGCCACCGTTCCTCCTCACTCGGGAGGCCACCACATGCATCTCCCGCGCTTCAACCACAATGGACACCAAGTCACCCCGGGCATCCAGCCCGACGGCGAGAGCGGCAGGAAGGGCATCCATCCGATCAAGTTCCTTCGCATCTGCTTCAGGAGCTCTAGCAAGGTCTCCATGCTCGTCAACGTATTGTGGCCCATCGTCCCCATTGCCATTGCTCTGGTATGAACTCCCCCTTCGTGCAACTACCATGCATGCTAACAGATTACAGCACTTTGCCCGCCCGGAGTGGCATCTTGCTATCTTCGTCACCAACTACATCGCCATGGTCCCCGCCGCCAATCTTGTAGGCTTCGCAGGCCAGGAGTTCGCCCGCAAGCTCCCGGTAGCCATCGGTGTCATTGTTGAAGTTACACTCGGATCCGTCGTCGAGATCGTGCTGTTCATGGTCCTTCTTAAAACGGGCGGCGAAAAGAATGTCCCCGTCATACGTGCTGCCATCTTGGGTTCCATCCTCGCCAACATGTTGCTGTGTCTCGGCTTCTGTTTTATGGTCGGGGGCCTGAAACGGGAAGACCAAGTCTTCCATCATGCCATATCCGAGGTTGGCAGCGGGCTGATGCTCGTCGCTGGAAGTAAGTTTGCCTCCCGGCCCGGGTTTCTACTGGAAAAATTATATATTAACGACCGTAGTGGGTCTCGTTCTCCCAACCGTCTTCGCCAACGCCCTCGCTAGCAGGACCGATCTCACTGAAGGCCTTGTTCTGGCCGAGGCTCTTAAGATCTCCCGCGCGACTGCCATCATCCTTCTCGTCGCCTTCTTCACCTACATGTTTTTCCAGTCCAAATCCCACGACAGCCTGTTCGCCGAAATCTTTACGGCTGACGAACACAAGGATGCGGATCGTGTCAGAGATCTTGCAAAGGCCAAGCTCACATTGACTGAGTGCATTATCGCTCTTGTACTTGCCCTCGCATGTGTGTCGCTGATTGCTGTGTTCTTGGTTCTTGAGATCGAATTCATGGTCAACGAGAGGCACGTCAAAGACGCCTTCGTGGGTCTGATCCTCATTCCACTGGTCGAGAAATTCGCAGGTAAATGATTCTCCATCCCGAGCCACGCTCCTAATGTATGCCCGCATACTAATCTACCAAACAGAGCATCTCACAGCCATTGACGAAGCATGGGACAACCAAATGAACTTTGCCCTCGCCCACGTGCTCGGTGCCTCGATCCAAAC
This sequence comes from Melanomma pulvis-pyrius CBS 109.77, assembly GCA_010093585.1. Taxonomy (NCBI): domain Eukaryota; kingdom Fungi; phylum Ascomycota; class Dothideomycetes; order Pleosporales; family Melanommataceae; genus Melanomma; species Melanomma pulvis-pyrius. The sequence continues at coordinate 12,912 of MU002139.1, forward strand.
CGCTCTCCTCAACACCCCCCTCGTCATCATCGTCGGTTGGGGCTTAGGCATCGGCATGGATATGCATTTCGAGGTGTTTGATTCCGTGGCTCTTATCCTTGCCATCCTCGTTGTTGGATCCTTCCTGAGAGATGGAAAGTCCAACTATCTTGAGGGTGTGCTTTGCATTCTTGTGTACATCATCATTGCCATCTGCGCCTTCTTCTACCCGAATCCTGAGGGCCATGGCGCTGCAGGTGGTGTAGCGGAGGAGCACTAAATTTCTGTCTCTCTGTCGATTTTCACGATAGTGAGTGTGATACATTGTTTCATGAAAAGGCCCTTGAGAGGTCATTGCATTGGGATCTTGGTTCAAATTGAAGTATTGTCTTTTAGCGAGCGAGCGGCTGTTTGGCATCTGCGATGCATCTGCATCTGTACACTTGGGGTTCATTTAGCGAGCGAGAGATACCGATTTTAATCATTCATGTTCTTCGTCCACCATCTGGCTTATTGGGAATGATTTTGGTGTTGGATGATTTATCGCTAATCCAAATGCGGCGTTAGCGTAACCGGCAATCTCCGCCCACACTCGCTTAACGATATCGCGGAACCTCAATTTTGCGGCCCTGACTTCCTCTGCGCACGACAACTCACCTCGACAACCCACGCCCGACCCATACCGCCCCTCCCACCAACCCTCTCACTCAATACCGCAATCATGGGTCGTGTCCGAACGAAGACGGTCAAGAAGTCCGCAAAGGTCATCATCGAGCGGTTCGTGCAACCCCGCCGCACCCGCGACACAGAAGCGAAAGGACAGTTGCTGATGAGGACGCGTGCAGATACTACCCCAAGCTCAGCCTGGACTTCGAGGTCAACAAGCGCATCTGTGATGAGATCGCCATCATTGCCAGCAAGAGGCTGCGGAACAAGATTGCCGGTTATACCACGCATTTGTACGTGACTTGATTTTCGCACTCTGGGGGTTGGAGGGGCTTGATGGTTGAGATTGGAGGCTGGGTTTGGGGGCAGATCGAGGCGCAGATGGAGAGGGGGCCTGGTGCATGTACGCGTGTTGGGATTTGTCTCGATGCGTGTGTTCTGTGCTGGCTTTGCTTTCCCCTGCTTGTCTGGACAAAAATCCTGAACCCCTCCCATCCATCCTCCCCGCCGATCATCATCCCAGTCTTTCCTCTAGATTGCGCGAATTCACCGCTTAGGAAGCATCTACTAACACCCCCCAGGATGAAGCGTATCCAGCGAGGCCCCGTCCGCGGTATCTCCTTCAAGCTGCAAGAAGAGGAGCGTGAACGCAAGGATCAATACGTCCCCGAGATCTCTGCTCTCGACTTCACCCAGAACAGCGAGAGCGGCTCCCTCGATGTCGATGCCGAGACCAAGGACCTGCTCAAGAGCTTGGGCGTACGTCTTCTCCTCTCGCACTCGCGAAGTCGCCATACTAACCAGCCCGTGTTTAGTTCGACTCCATCCCCGTCAACGTCGTCGCCGTCGCCCAGCAACAGGTTGTCGAGCGCCCGCGCTTCGGAAACCGCCGCCCCGGCCAGTAGATCGTCGACCGGTCTTTCTCTCCTTCGATTCGGTGAAAAGTGGTTATGGATGGTGCATGGGATTCTGCCACGGTTTATGGCATGGCATGGCTGTGCTATACACGCCGCCTTGATGATTAGGAGTGAATGAAAAGGTTTCCCCTACTAGGTGTCGCTGATTCTGGATCTCGAGAGGGATCCAGATGATGCTTGATTGCCATTTTCCCCTTGCTGTGATGTTGGTGTGATGCGGCTCTGACATGGAGATAGATGTGGATGCGGTAGTGTTGAAGTCAGGTAAGTACGATCTCTTTGAATGGATTGGCCGTCTCAGTTTGTTCTGTCTCGGCGGTCAATGTCAAGCTTCAAAAAACGAACGGGGTTTCCACTGAAGTTTGGGGAACACAAGCTATCATGACTCAATTCAAGTCATGTTATTGCAATTACAATACACTTACCCGCTTCAGGTGCAATGTCCTCAAAAATATATGCTATACGCTCCTCCAAAATGCCTGGCTTGTCAATTTCCTCGTGATGTTCGACCTGATCTACCCATTCGATATCTCTCATAATACCAATAAGTCCCCCAACGCACACCCATCTCTCATCCCAGTATCCACTTACCCCCCTACACTACTCCCGCACTCCCGCAGTTTCCTCACTCCCCTCTTCCCCATCTCGACATCCCCGCCCCTCGTTCAGTATTTGGCCTACGAACACAATTCAGCCCCGGAAGAAGAAGACAACAATTATGCCACGCATATCTAGGCGAAGCGCCTGGTGGTGGTGGTCGAGTCGCCGGGCGCGGTAGGCAAGGACCGGGTCTTAGTACAGAAGTTACACACACACGCCTTTCCATCCCTCTCTTGCCTGATCAGTCAGCTTTTAGTGCGGCATCGTAGTCGCAAAAACTACCTCCCTTTCTCCATCTAGAAACCCAATACTGCAGCTCGGAGCTCTGTCGGCTTACTACGGGGAGTCTGGCCGTATGTCGCGGTGCTGGGGGCGGGGAAGACGGGGTTGCGCTGGGGCGCTTGGTTGTGGCTACGGCCTTGCAAGGACTGGGCTTGATGACGGGGAGTCTCGTCCGTAATTGGGCTTCTGGTTCGAGAATGAGGATGGGTCGTGTCACGGTCTGGGTTGACTAGGCGTGGGATTGCCGGGGGGGGTGGTCGTTTGGGGGCCTGTATGTTGTCGACTCCTTTTTGGGGGTGGAAGTGGGGTTGGGAAGTGGCTCATCAATATATCATATATTTATCTCTCCTCTTCTCTTCTCTGCCTCGGTCCTGAATAAAAAAAAGATTTCTACAGTACTGTGATTTCACATCCTCTTGCATTAATTCCCTTCACATAGCATAACTTCCACGTCTGCTATATTACTACCCCTCAAATAGTACCGAAATGAATACAAAAGAAGGCATTTAAGAATTGTTGAAAAAAGATGCAAAAAAAAACCCCTGCTCCACTTGTAGTGGTGTAGGAAACTTAGGAAGGGGGGTTTTTTTGGCGGGGTTAAAGGAATTGTAATAAAGGCAACTCTTCGCTCGACAGTAATCGAACCCACGACCTTTGTAGTTAGTGAATCCTGCCCATGATACCTTCTGCTATTTTTGATTTCTTGATGTTACCACAAATTGATATATATACAGTTACAAGGGTTCAGGGTTTGGTTTGAGGTGTGTGAAATTAGCGAGTTGGGCATGGGCTTGTTGGGTTTCTGCATCGATGCACAGATGTAAGACAGGGGAGCTTGGTGGAAATATTCTGTTGCTTTGACGCTATCGGCGCCACTATGATATATATGCCTGCAATCTTCTATACGCGTTTTGGGTTGCATAGTTGCGAAGCGCCTTGTCCTAAAAACACCTGCACGCTTACACGCTGTCGCTCTTCTTCCGCCGATACCGGCAGTACACTATCCTGAGGATGAAGAGGCACAATATGCCAGCGATGACGGAGCCGATGATAATGCCTGCGTTTTTCCAGATCCTTTTGGCTTGCGAGGGCGTTGCAACGCCCATGCTATTACTGGTGTATGCGCGCTAGGGAGAGTTTAGCTTGCGAGTTATAGAAGGGAGGATAGCTTACGGTGTGGAAAAGAGAAGGCATATTGCGGAATGAAGGACTTGAGTTTGCGGGTGGGGGGTTTCAAGGTGTTGGAAGTGAAGGTGGCTTTTTGCGTGTGCGGGAAGCGTATATATGGTGTATATAAGAAAACTGGAATCGAAGAGTTGGTGTAGTTGTGATGTGTTAGGTGGTTCTTCACTGGTTCCTGACTGTTCGTTGTGTGAATCTGAACACTTGTTACTTCTCTTTGTTCGTCACAGCCACGCGCTTCAATATTTTGGGTTGTCAAGTGTTTGTTCATTGTGTTCTTTTACTACTCACAGTCTGAGGGACGCTGTCGAAAGGAGTGAAGGCCGGGCGAATGGGGTTCTGTTCTATTTTTAATTTCTCATTCATGCTACTTAAGATACCCATTTCTCACACCCATAGTGAAATTGCCCTGAACAGAGAGACACTACTATGCTGCAGCAGGCCACACAAGACAGTTCATTATATTAATGGATCAAGATAGACCTAAACCTACATCGCCCTACCGTATCTGCTAGAGGCTCATTCACGATTGCTCTTTTACAGTATAGTATTCTTTGCATTACATCATTTGTCATGTAGGGCTACAAATCCACTTCACTATTTCCGGTGAAAATAGAAATATGAGGAAATAGTATAAACTTGTGGGAGGTTGGTTGTGTTTCGATGTGAATCAAGGTGGGATGTAAAAGTATAAGCATCCCGTTAAACTCGCTTAGTGTTCCCTTGACGTCTTACTCCAGGGGTCGCACCTAATCTGGTCTTTCCTTTAACCAAACCAGCATCTCTTTTTCAACATCTTGTGTAAACATTTTAAAGCAATATTTTGTAGTAACAAAGATTGTGTTACGTTCTCCATGAATTTCACAGTGTCTCGTAACAAGCACATAATCTAGTAAAGATGTGCTTTATCATAACAAAGACTTGATTGTAAAACGCAAAAACTTAAGATTGTGGATATTAGGAGCTGTAACAATTAATTACGGTTTCGTCCTATGAGAGTTATCTTAGGCGGTGTGAATGGCAGGTACACCTGATTGCGTAAAGTGTCTCCAGCAGTGGCGCTAGTTCGTTTACACTACAAGTTACTCTGATTTCTTCGGACCTGATCCCAAATCCTCCCACAAACACCTTTCTTCTTCTCACAGCACCACCATGGCCGGACCACCGAGGAAAAAGGCAGTCCCTGGAGCACAGCACCCAAAGCACCTTCAAGATATTCTTTCCGCTGCCCCATTTCCCCGGGAGCAACCGACCGAGAGGGCCGCAGAGACTATTGACCTCTACCCCAGTTTCTCTCCCACTTCCTCCCGCGCTCCCTCTCCTGCTCTTTCTCTCTCTTCCGGTGATCGTCTCGTCGAAGAGATTCCGCGGGCCTGCGTCGAGTGCGCTCGCCGCGTCCTCACTTGCGATCTCGCCTCGCTCTCATGCGCGCGCTGCGTCGAGCTCGATCTCCCTTGCATCAGCCCCCTCCGCCCTGCCGAGACCCACGAGACTGGCTTTCGACGCCAGATCAAGGAGGCCAAAGAGAAGACTGACACAAAACCAACAAGGGCGTATGGTGTGATGTGGTACTTGGCGCGCCAATTCGGAGAGGGAAAACCGGGCTGGGAGGCACTTCGCGACTTTCTGTACACAGAAATGTACGACGATCCCGAGAAGAACGTGGAAACCCAGAGTCTCGGAAGATACATCGAGGAAATGTCGGTGATGGATGTTCAGTGCCTGCAGGAGTGGAAGAATGCGGGAGAGCCTGGAGAGCTGGATCCTGCTCTTAGTGAGCTGGTCTATGCCGAAGCGATGAAGGCTTGGAAGGAGGAGAGCGAGAGATGGGATAGAGGAGCTCCCTGTCAGGAGGTCGAAGAAGTAGAAGATGCAGAGTGGCCCCAGACCGGATTCATCGAGGTGCACGAGGACTCAGAGATTGATCAAATAGGATAACAACAAGGCTGCTATACTATACCGCGTTGATGAAATTCAAGACACATGGCCGTTCTGGCGTACGCCACAGCAGCTTGCTTCTATCAACTTATTCCGGAAACCAGGCCGTACAATGTGCGCAAGATTAAAAGGAACATTTTCAGAACAGAGGAAGGCCCAAGATGAGCATTATTTGGATGACTTCGAATTATCACGATACAATATGATACAGATGCCTCTCACAAACAGATCAAAAATTCCATAAACAAAGCGTTCTTGTTATTACCCATCAGTGGCTCCACTTGCTAAAAGTCTTTACCAGAAATTGCTAGTACTGTCTTTCGTACTGCTGGAGCCGCGATTTGAGCAGACTACAGGCCGCGTTGTCCATCTGTATGCCAGCCTTCGTCCTCCCCTCACTAAACCCGCCTCCCTTTTGACCAATGATCTGTCCAATCCTATGAGTTGAATCGAAATCCCCGACAACAACCTTATTCCCTTTCACAAAGATGTTTCGTGCATAAGCATCGCAGTGGACAAGGCCGAGCGTGTGCATGTGCGTCAAGCCATCATGCACTGCTTTGAGGATGTGGTTGACCTTAACACGTTCTCTGCTATTCATAAGTTGCTTAAGATCTCTGTCGTACCGTTCGTATGCTACCCCCACAATGCGATTCCGACTGTCACAAACGACGCCGAGATACTGGCAGATGTTTGGATGAGGATGCAATGCGAGGACTTCGCACACTTCCACCTCTCTGAGTGTAACCAATTTGTAGTACATAGGGTCGTTCAAGAATATATCTTCTTCCAGGATCATCTGTTGCTTAATGTAGACTCCCGCAGATTCCTCGCCCTCAAATTTTGTCATGTGGGGTTCATATTGTGGATAGAAGGCGTCTGCTGCAAGCCAAGACTCCTTGCCGTCCATCAGGAGTCGTGGATCCATTCTCTTGACTTCCTCTGCTGAGAGGCTGCATGTTCCCCAACAAATATTGTCATCTTCGTCTCGGATGAGCCAGAGTGCGTGTGAATGGTTTCCGGAGACTTCAATAATCCTGGGACCCATCTTAAACAATGAAAAGCCCAGATTGTTGTGAGCGTATGAAAAGAATTGTAGGAAAATGGGAGAGAGAAGGTGTCGATGAGAAGATAGAATATATGTTTTCAACATTGTCTTTGCTTGCACAACGTAGTTGACATTGCTATCAAACTTTGTGAACAACCGGCAACTTTTGAGTGTGGATTGTTTATAATGTGAGACAACAAAACAAGTGCCAGATATAGTAGTGAGATGCGAGTCAAGTCCACGAAATGATACAATGTTGATGAGTGTGTTCAAGCACGTGACCGATACATTCACCTCCCAAGGTCGCTTCAATATCATGATTTGGTACGAGTACTGCCACTCGCTAGCAAATAATTAGATGGAAATAGCGCAGTGAGAATCACTGTTTTATGTTGTACGTTGAGAGTTAAAGATGATAGAGGAGGGCTGTGAAATGATTCGAAAATCCGATTTGAATATGGTGGGGTACATTCTTCCCGGATTCACTTATATTACAGGATATCAAGCTGCGAATACCATCGAGAACTATGATATTCAGCTATCAAAAACTATTGTTAAGTGCTCTCGGGGGCACCAACCCCTCCAAGGTAAAGCAAGAGCTTGATTCCGAAATAACGTCCCCAACTGTCAGTTACTCCTGTCTAATTACTGTTAAATATGGTCACGAATGAAAATATCCTACACATGCGTGATATCAAAACATCTGTCATGCACGTCTTTCAAGCGAATGCGAGCTTTAAAGAAGTTACTTCTAACATCCTTCCTCTTAAATCTATCGCCCATCTTGTCTTCTCGTCTACTTAGTGAACCTATAACTATTCACAATACGCTCTCTACTTTTTGAGCAACTTTCCCGTTTCGTCGAGGAAGATCTACACGAAAACCACATGAGGAGAATCACCATTCACACATCCTCAGCCTAATATATAACTCGAAGCTTCCAAAATAAGAAGGACATTTTCATTTTCAGCGTAGTCGAATCGGTGTCTATTGCCCTGAGCTTCCGTGACGGTACGGCAACTCCTATTGCAAGGCATACTAACTAATGTACAAACCTCATAGCTATGAATCTGCCAGCGGGGGGGAGTCAGTGTAAAAAGGCATAATGTTCTGTAGGAACGACAGAGGATTTCAAAGGTAGGGGGTTGCAAAATTTAATATTATAACGATATAAAACTTTTCAAGAAATGTAGTGTAGCTGTCCATCGAGCTCGCCTCAAATTAATCTTGTGTCTGAAGGGATGTCTTCAATGACAAGATATAGGCTTAACATCGTGTCTCATTCAGGATGACAAACAAAGTCATGACATGGAAAGCGTCTATTTCATCGACGTAGGAGATTACTGTAAGACGAAAGTAGCATAACTGAGCTAGCGAGGCACAACTAGTTTCTGGTAGAATGGAGGGATGTTGATGGCTTCTTCGAGCACTATGTTCAGCCTCTGCATGGTACAGGTAGGATTAGACCTGTGTTGGGGTAGCAAACATTCTGATATACAATTGCCACAAGTTCATGTAGCTTTAATTGCTTTCATTGACTCTGTCCCGACCAGACGCGACCGACACGCACTCACGCGCCACCTTAAATTTACCAACCAAGCCACAACAACGGATAACCCGCCCGCTCAGCAAGTACACCATCTTACCGCACTTTCTATCTCGCAGACAAGCTCGTTTCCGACCCGAACTTACTTCAACTCTACACTGCATATTCATGCTGATAGATCCCTTGCAGCCGAAAATGCCGGGGCTCAAGAACCCTCTCCGCCGCTGGAAGAAGTGCAGCCTACTGCTAGAATCCAGCGCGCCCGAGCATAAAATTGGCCTGCTGGACCTTCCAGCAGAACTTCGCCTGCAGATATACTCGTGCTTGGCTACGCCGCTTTCCTCTCCGCCGTCTGACTACTCTGGGCTATACCTCTCCTGCAAGCGGATTCAGAACGAAATGGAGGTCGATTTTGTCAAGCGCGCTTCGAAAGCTATCAGAGAGGCGTCTTCATATACCGATGCCCGCGTCAGAATCAGACATACATCTTCGACCAGATTCCAGCAACTCAGCCAACTCACAATCGCCATCCCACGATGGGCACTCGACTCTCGTAATGAGCAGCATCAGATAGAGATCCTAGATTCTCTTAGGCGGTTGATCAGTCTTTACCTGAGCAGTCTGACTATCATCGTCTATGAGGACACAATCCCAGACGTTAGCCCTGTAAGTATCCACATTCTGACCCGGTCAAATTCTGCCACTAACATTATATCCCTCGTAGTTCGATGCCTCAAGCGGTTTGGTACCCTCTGATCGCTACAGAAAGCACACCACATACTCCAACATTGTTCCCCTCGCCATGCGCATAACCTGCCTGGCGATTCCGGAGATCTGCGCGGCATTCTCCCACTCCCGTCCCAACCGCTTCTGCCTTCAAGCGTCCTTGCTGCAGTGGCCACCGAGATCTCAAGACCTGCCGTGCAACGTCCGCAAGATAGCCTTCAAGCTACAGCCCTTGCACGCCGAGACGAGGTTCGACGATCGGAGGGTCTATCCCGATCTGCAGGGGGACCCGGGATACCGACTCTCGCCGCTGTTAGAGCGAGAAACGGCGCGGCGCTGGAATTGGAACCTTCGTGGGGAATTCAAGACGGGTGGAATGCCGAAGGCGTTCGTGTGGGAGAGGACTGAGCAGAGAAAGAAAGGGAAACCTGCGGAGATGGTTTGGGAGATGGCGAAGAATATTATCCGAACTTCGGGCTAGGGAAGGGCAGCAGTCTCTAGGATTAGCTATACCATTCCTCATAGATATTTCAGCCGCGAATGTCTGCGCGTCGTCCTCAAGATCGTAGTTCTATTCTTTGGCAAGAAAGGGATATCTCGAGGTTTCCGCATTGTTCTACATGACGTGTTGTTGCAGCGAAAGAATAAGATCTCAGACAAAGAGCCAAGAGTGAGGGTGTGGCAGCGGTGGCGAAATCTGACGAGGCGGTCTGACGATGAATTGGCTCGAGTGAGCCGTGCGTCGTACAAGCGAAACCCCGCACACGTGCCCTGTCTATTCACGGAGGCAACAGGCATCACAGCACGCACAATATGAAGGGGTTCTTGTTATGAATTGTATTTTAAAGTCTTTTAGACTACAAGAAGATTGTGATAATTACCAGTTGCCTGAATAGTTACACCAAGAGAGCATAAGTCTCAAGGAAACAAATCCTAGCTCATAAACTGTAAGGACACGAAAGACCAAGCGCCTTTGACCCTACGCCGAAGCAAGAGGAAAAGACGCAGGATCTATGGTATCATTAGTGTGATTGCGAAATCGCCAATGAAGACCACCAATACTCATTGTCGAGACGCAATATGCAAATCCGTTCGCTAAATCCTCGCTGAGTAAAACAGAAGTCTGCTTGATGCCACGAACTTTACCTTTGCAGTCGAGGGAAGAAATAGACAGAGATTTACCAAACGCCGAAATTGTTGCCACCGACGATGCCCTGCAGATGCAGACGCGATTGAGAACCGTGAACCAGACGCCAAAGCCATGCTATTAATTTGGAATATCCATGTTGTGAGTCGTGACCAACGATCAAAATCTACGAAAGGTCCATTGGCTCGGTACCACTGCTGCCTATATCGTTTGTCTGCTCGGCGAGGGCAACAACGGGAGGCACCTTGATAGTGGTATTTCCGTTAACATTATCATCTCGAGGCATTGCAGGCTCTAGTAGATGAGGACCCGGATAATGGAAGTTCATCGGGAACTTCGGAGCCGGAATATTGATGCCAGAGTTGACGGGGTAGGGTATGTTTTCAGGATGGCGAATCTGTGGCGATGCATAATATCCGATCGGAGGAGTGGCAGGCGTCGCCGACGTGGAGGACTTGCGAGCCTGCTTCCGTGGAGGGTTACGATGAGCACGAGGGGCCGGGAAGCAAGCATTCTTAACGCGGGTCTGGAATTCCTGAGCGACGTTGTCGAAGGGCTTTCGGTCGTCTGCGTTCTTCCAGCCAAGCTTCTGCTTCATGCACTCGGCGCGACGATGACTGATAGTTGAACCCTCAATGCGGATGCCATTGTTCTCAAAACGCTTGCAGATTTCAGACCGGGTCAAAATGAGTAGAACGATGAGCAGGCTAATATTATCATTATCGAGGAGGTGCGGGGCGTAGTCGCAGATATTACAGGCGAACTTCCGCAGCTTGCTGAGCTCCTCGGTGTCGGCGCAGGTGACAAATTTATTGGCCATAGCAAATGGTCTAGTCATATCACGGCAGATGTGTGTCTGAAGAATCCACGCAACCGACGACACGGAGATAGGATAGGTCGAGTTGCGGTCGATTGCGTTGGTGGCATGAGATGACACGGTCCCGGGGATATAAATAATCTCAATATCGTCCCACGGACCACGAGGAGTGCGGAGCTTTGGATCGGCTTGGGCGAGAGCAATTTGGGCAGGAGTGATAACGGCAGAACGGGCAGCAGCGATGGCCTCTCGTGGGGTATGGATACCGTGCTGTGCGGCGAGGGCGGCTGAGTCCTTGTGCATCTCGAATCTCGAGAGCTTTCGCTCCACATCATGAGGACGGATCCATTCGTCAGACCATGGCTCTTCGGCGAGGACCTTGTAGAAGACCTTGGTAAGGGCACGCATCTTGATCTCATGGTCGGTGAGAGGGCGTCTTCCGAAGTAGACATCATCTGTCTGATAGTAGGCCCTATCGATGAATTCCTTTCGGTCTTTTTGAGTCAGGGGTCCCGTGTGCGGATTCTCCCGGAAATGCTGAATGATATCCATGAACTTTTTGTGGAAGATGTCGTCGAAGTTTTGGGGGGTTGGGGACTCTGTCACGCTAGTCATTGATACATTCGGAATATTCACGGCATTGAACTTACTCATTGCGTTTGGCAGAGGTGGTAGCAGTGCTGGCGGGGAAGCTGAGGCAGCCGCGTCCGGGGTGATTGGAGCAGGTGACATCGTGCCTCGAACGTGGAATGCACTTAGCCGTCGATCAAGAAGCAAACCGAGCAGCAATTTATTGGATTTGAGATACAGTAAAGTATTCTTGATGGAATTCGATGGTGCTGGGATGTTGCGGGCCCCGGGTGGTGGGTAGACGTTGGTTGAGTAAGGAAAGGCGACACTGGAGGTGCGAGTTAAAAACATTCACGTTCGCGTAACTAGCGCCGCTAGCGATCTTGGCAAAGCACTGGCTAGTCACATGCTCTGCCTGGCTTCCGGTGGCCGAAAGGGGTCGTAGAAAATAGTGAAGTTATACAACTAAAATTCCAGAGGACTCGAGAGCGAGATGCGATAGTGAATGGAGTAAATATGCGTCTCCAATCACGCAAAGTAGAATCGACAAGGAGGCTAAAAGAATGGTGCTCGCTAGATGCTTATCAATGCTGATGTGACTAACGGCGTCTCTTCACAACTCACAACAGAAGTTGGGTACTAGAATTGAAAGCAAAGATCTCATGTACACTTATGGAAATTGATCTAGAACCATCCCATTCACTACAAAGAACGCCTATCACTTCTCATAGTCTCCCACATGAGGGTTCGTACTCAATTTTTTCAGATTGGCATATACTGTATATAGATGTACCAGACGTTCTAAGGGAATACAAAGTCCAATACCGGAGCAATTCTGTGCAATTCCTTAGGACTGGTATGCAGTTTCCTAGACCGGCCTATGCCTCTGAGGAACCTGCCAGCAAATTCTGTATCCTCCTGAACAGTGTACCTATCAGGACCACAGTGTCTGGAAGAAGCATGCAGATAGGATCCTGATTCATCTCCTCTACCATCCAACTGTAGTTAACATCCATCCAGGCGCGAATTGCAAGTGGCGGCATCGAGGAACCCAGCATCATGACGTACGTTCCATATATCCATCTCGGTGACGAACAATTTGACGAAAACAGCGGTAGCGCAGGGCTGAGCCTAGAAATGAGGAAAATCTTTACGAGCGCAAGGCAGTTCTTTTTCACCTCGCGTAGAATGCTATTCTAACATAGAGCTCATCTAAGGCATCCAAATCGCAGATGATAAACTTCAGTGTCGTAATAGTCCATCTATGGAAGTTAATACTGGTTGCCTGCTGGCTTGTAGCCTAGTCGCGCTACTTGTACGCATTATCGTGAATGAACTTGAATGGAGCCTCTTCGATTTGTCAGGCTCCGAGCGAGCAACCAGGCTGGGTCACTGATCGGGATTCTCCTTGGGGAGTCGGCGACGAATAGAGTGGGCGCTGGGGTGAGCGGATTGATTGTACTGATATGCGTGAAGATCACATCAAATGGACAAGTGTATTTGCGATGTCAATGATGGAGGAGGAAGATGAAGCGGGCGCGCGTCGGGGTGAGAGTATGGAGTATTGCTGGTGGTGCTGCCCGAGGTCACCATTTGCCCCAAAACGATTCTAGCTGTCCTCGTTAGAAAAGAGCAAACGCGCAATTCTGGAAGCGATAATGGCGTAAGGTTTTCTTACGTACTCTTCAAGGCCTCGTATCTAACGTGTTTTGCCTAAAGATAATTATCGCAACTATAAATTTCCCAAGGAGAAAGTTTCTCATGCACCATGGCAGCGCAAAATTCATCACTCCGGACGTCTATTAAAGATCCCTCGTCACACGCTTCAATTTCTCATTCATCGGAGTACTCTTTCGACTCTTATCGAGTCTCTTATCATATGAATTTTCTTCGGTTTCAGGTATTAAACTTTAGGCAGCCAAAGGAAAAGGCTACAGCGCAGAATCAATCCTGAAACGCAATTATCGAATTTGAATTGCTAACCTTTGCGCATACAATTACATCTAGTCAGTCGCTTTCTCCTCGATCCCAAAGGCTTGCTACGAGAGGCTTGCGAAAGTGGAAGAGGCAGGCGCTGAAAGCTGCGACTAATCTGCCACACCTCTGTTTTCTAAAACATCGGTGGTCATGCCATTGATTTTGGTGATACAAACAGAGAAACTGGAAGGTAGTTTCGAGAGCTGGGGACTGCATAGTAACGAGTCGAGGCTAAATTGCGGAGGTATACAGATGTTGTTCCGTCCGGTCTGGATATGGAGGGGTCAATTGGTGGTTGGTGGATATTTTCATAGTAGTGGGTGAGAAGATGTAGAAGGCAAAAGAGGAGGTTAGAATATTCATTGCTCTGGAGTATTCATATTGTTGATTCGGGTCAACCTCAGTCATGTGTCCCTCAGATGGCGGAGCGCATGAGAGTTAAAATCTACATGCACCATTCTATTAAATATAGGAAGAGACCTATCTCCACAGCTGAAAATCTCCGGGTTCGATATCGGTTGTCCATTGCTTGCTGTCTATACCTTCCGTTAACACCGTTTTACCTTCATTCCGAGAAGTAGTTAAACGGGATGAAATGGACCAGCGGTAAGAATATCACCATCACCCTAGGAAGCCACGTGTTGACCTGAAGAAGATATCTTTTTTTAGGCGCATGATATCCGCATCAGCAGCAAGAACAGACAATAGACATGCAGCTTCTAGTTCCCGAGGATATTCGATTCATAGCAGCTTGTCACACATAGTCTCGTTCTGTTGTCTATTGTGTGCATCACTTCTCCGACCATTCGGACCCGAGTTACCTTCTCTTCGACGAAACCCTAAAGTCTAACGAGACTAATAAGTTGACGGCCGGATTTGATAATGATTACAGCGAAGATTCAGCCCAATTTAGAACGGGATCCCAGTTGAAGGTAATACCGTCTAGCGCTGATAGAAAGGGGGCTGATGTCAACCCCGAGAAGAAACTTGTAGCAGGATTCAGCATTACAGCCTCGGCAGCTAATGGATCTGGTAAGGATGGAGTTGTCAACGTATTACCGATCTTGCGGACAGTGCTCCAATGCGCGTTTTTGGATATTCCCGGGCTATAGATTGTTTCTCTCGGGCCTAGTGCGGTACTGTGCGTGCCATCCTAGAGCTGGATGGCGCGATAGCATTTCCTGATGAGCGATTTGCTGGGCCAGTCTCTAGAATTTAAAAGGCCACTATCGTCTGAATGTTGAATAGCATATATGCCGTTGGGTTAGGAAAATCGGGTGGTCAGCAAACGACAAAAAAACTGCAGGTATTAGACTAAGGCTTACTCGATATTAGAGATGAGGTCACTGCCAGTGAATCTTTGCTTGCACTCTTAGAGCATGCGCAGGAGGAATCTCACGTTTCTAACCTTTTGACCTGATGGAAATGTCCACCTATGTAAATTCGGTGAAAATACGAGTGTCGACCAAGCGCTACTTACATGAGTCATATATGTGACGCATGTCAACTTAGGGTTGTTTCTGCCATTATTTGTGAACAGTTGAGGTTGCTGGCGTCGGGACACTAGTGTATACTGGACGCAAAACAAAACCAATAATACTTTCCGAATTTTGGGACCTGCAAAGTTCTGCGGGACAGTACAAAGTATATTTCGCTAGCCGGGGTATGGTAGTGGGTCAAGATCCTTGGCGTGGGTCGTTGCCAACAGTGGACGTTAGCAGAATCTTACGGCCATTGCTTCCCTAGTCCATAAGGCCCTAAACTTCAGAAGAGTTGGCTTCGCGCGTATGTAGCCCCCAAAATCACTATACGTACTTCTTCTTACGCCAATATCGTCCTAGTCGCTGCCCCGGTATCATCGCCTTACAACCTCTCCTCGCCCTCAAAGGCTGCCCGTCAAGCTCGCGCCGAAAATCTAATGCGGACACTCCCAGCCACGTTTCCGTTTTACTTTTTCCAATCAATACATCCGACGAGCACGCCAATCAACAAGAACAACAGACCCGGGTAGCGCGCCCACTGGGGGAGTAACCGCGAAGTCCCGCCACCCCGGTAGCCAGCTGCTTTCTTGAAGGCCTACTAGTTTCTCGAAAATGGATACTAGACTAGCTCAATCTCAGAGAATGATCGAGTGCTCCGCCTAAGTGGGAATCAAAGCCGAGAGAGGGTCGAAGAGATCGAGAAGGGAGTGTACAGCTAATCCGTCTGCAAAGATGACAGCGAACCTACTATACAGTTATAATCTGTCCAAAGGTCTCGGTCTAGATGACTCTGTTGACTGAGGTGGGAGGTGCGTATGACAAAAGACATCATCCATGGGGAACGCTAACTACAGATACATCAGACATCCTTTGGCCGATTGGACCTACAAACTAGCCACAGTAGAAGCAATCTCCATATCATACTAAACGTACAACACACGTGGGTCCCTCGAATAACGTCGTCTTTATTTATCCGCCATCTTCAAAGCACCCCCGATTTCGACTGCATTCTCCATTCCATCAGTCCAGCGAATAATTCCTTAGATGATTTTGGCAAATTCTTTCACATTATAAACCCGTAGACAGGTAGGGAAAGCAAAAAACAAGTATACCAATTCAGCATAACAGCTATAAAGAAGGTAGAAGAAACCTAGATCAGTACATGCGGTCATCCAAAAGAAGTGACGCCTATCTTAACCCACCACCTATGATACGGTGCATTTCGGAGCCAGTTACTGAGGATTAACACAGAGACTGGAGGATAGTTGAAGCTTAGTAGAAGCATATTGTGCTGTTGTACCAACTGCCTAGGTATTCTAGAAACATTGGAACACGATAGATTTTAGTAGTTCGACATTTCCCATGTGACAATTTAGAAAGTCAGCAAGTGAAAACGGATAGGAAGTGGACAGCCCTACGACCATGTAAGTATATCTCCAAGGAGCTGGCACGCGCCATTCGCAAACCTCTTCATTCTCTCCCAAACCCACAGATACAAAATCTCAGGAATGATTCCAAAAACTTGATTTTCTGTCTCCACACAACGGGCGAATTGGGTCCTTATTAGAAACTGCCCGAGGTAAGAATGTACACACTGACATCAAGATCTATAAAGGTGACTCCCGCTAACCCACGACACAGACTATCAGCGACGATACATAATCCGCATACTCAGGCCCCTCCTTCGGATTCGAATCATACTCGTAGCCACACTGGTACTCCCCATGTCCCTCCGAACATCCCTCTCCAACTCTCGAACCTCCGTTCAAAGCACCTGTTCACAGTACGCACACTAGCGCCGCCCGTCAACCAGTAGACCCCGAGCAGCACAATACCTCACTGCGGCATCATCAGACAAGGAACGAAGGGCTGTTCAGTCGAATCTAGGCGACTCCATACGACTAACCTCTGGGATGGGGAGGGCAAGGCGAAGGTCGGCGGATGGCTCATTGAGCAGAAGGACTAGGTCTGCGAGTGACTCGTAGCTGTAGAGGCCGCCATTGGAACATTATTCTCCATTGCGATCAGCACGCCGAGGACCGAGCGTGCGTGGATGTTAATGGGCTGGATCTGCTGGCTCGGTGATAGGTTTCATCATGGCCCTTGGGACGTCCATCTTGGCGTGGGGCAAGCGGATCATGGCAAGGTTGTTGCCATGGTCGCTATCAACGAACGGTCGCGTTTGATCATGGATGCTATCATTCTCTGTGGTTTCTGAAGTTGTTTAGCTTCTTTCGTGTGGGAGGCTCAGGCTTGCTGGCTATTGAAGGCGGAACTCGGGGATACGGATGCCATTCTTTGAAGTGCCAATCACTGAAGTTCTGTAGGGATTCTGCGATAGTTGGTACTGATACGGTCATTATGCAAGGTTTAATAGAGGCGCGCGTGGTTCTTTTGTAGGTCACGCTGATTGCTATTCGATCGTGAGAGGCATGTGCTACTTAGCTAGTCAGACGATAGAGCTGAAAGGTTAGCAACCGGAGGAACCTCGGAGAGCACGTATCGGTATGGAACGATTCATTTGTGTAAGGGGGTTACTGCTGCTTTGAGATGTCTTGCACGGAATGAAGTGTATACAGTGACCTTATATTTATGCAGACCTTGTCACACAATTACCTACAAGCATTCATATTATTAAAACCCCAAAGTAGTTAGTGACCTACCAACACATCCGTTGTCAAGGAAAAGTTTAACACCCACATTGTACCCAATTGATAGTTCTCAGGAACGATATCCGACAGATATTTAATAAAGCATGTACAAATGTCCTCACCACACAACACGCAAAAGGCACAGCATACGCTCATCCAGCCACTACCAAAGGGGAAACCTCAAAATCATAATGAGCCCTACCAAAGCCATTCTATCCCGCATGCCAAAGCCATTTTATCCCGCATGCCAAAAGCTTCCCTCGTATCCAAAAGTCAAAAAAGCCAACCCCCTAGACAAACCAGACGAAAGAACCACAGCACCGCCACGCAATCCCCCTCCCCCCCACCCCCCTCCCATGCCTCAACTTCCTAAACCCCCAAGCCCTCAACACCCTATCCCGCTCGTCCCATTCTCCCCTCCCCCTCCAAGACGCGCCTCGGAATCTCCTCGCAGCAGCCCTCCAACGCCGCGTCATTCTTTCTCGACCCACGCAGTATCCCTCGGGCGACGGTCGTGCTTCGCCGTCAAAAAAAAATCGAACTTGACGTACAGCCAGCGATCCGCAATGTGGCGGCCGTGTGCGAAGTTTTGTTCGCCGGGAGTTGCGAGCGGGCAGTTTGCCATGATTAGCTATAGGGCGAGGAGGGGGCGGGCTTCAAAGGTGGGGGCGGCGCCGAGGAGGCTGTATGTTGCGGGGTCGTCTTGGGGGTCCATCAGTGTAGCGTGGTGTGGCGAGTGAAGTTCCGCGGTGGGAGTCAGGGTAGAAGTTCACAGCCAGAGGCGAGCCAGGACGGAAGCGTACGGCAGTGTACAACTAGAGAGTGATGGATTGGCCCTTTTATAATACTTTGAATTTGTAAACGAGCTTAGTTTCCCCCGCAGGGTGACTATACTAAGCGGCGGGAGTCACACAACCGGTTCTCAGCCCCGCTGATCCCAAATTGTGCTTCTGTTTACACCTGATTGATGGCTTTCTGCTCGTCCGTCCATTTACCTGATAAACAAACCCCCTCCTCCTCATCACTCCAGCCGCCCGATAGACCTCCAGCCCTGCCTTCTATTCCTCCACTCCATACACTCGCGTCGAGTGCGCCTCCTCCATCGCCTGGGTCCGTCTTCCTCCTTGTCCGCGGTACTGTCGTTCTAGTGCGTGGAAAGAGATTGATGAATATACGGAACATCTTGCGTCGCGGTCTTACCATTAAGAAGACATAGCATACACCTCCGCAGAGCCGACATCTAGACACAAAGACACAAATATCACCAAGACGAAATGCTCCATCGACACCAATGACGCCATTGGAAAGCATACCTACTACAGCTACAGCAGCACTCGTCCAACGTCCATGCATCGCTCAGTCGCTCAGCACTACCAAAATATCTACTTACACAATCAGTCCATCATCGCTCGGACATGCATGCATGCTACTCTTTATGTATTTTCATTTGGCGCCTCACACCAGGCGCCTCACCTCACCTCATCTCAGTCTGACCTCCACAATAGACATCTAATTCCATCCAACCCACGACCTCGCCATTACTCTCCAAACCCTCACCTCACCAGACCGCAGATCACCCATCCTGAAACTCTCGGGCTTGACCTTCTTCGACTCTCTACCCTGCTCCCAGACACGCACCTTCTTCTTGCTACCATCCCACTCGACGACCACACCAACGTGGTCAGGCTTACCCACATCCACGGAATACTTGGCATGCATGGCACCATGTTTGCCCTGGAATTTGGCATTGCGGAAGCTGATAATATCACCGGGCCGGATCTCATCATACTGCTGCGTGGATGCGTTCGCGAGGTTGGCATAGACAAGAGACCCGAAAGCCCGCGTCGAGACGGGAGGAAGAGCGTCCTTATACGGGCGTAAAAGTTCGTGAATCAGGCCATGGGGCGTACCGTCGCCTACGACGGTCAACTGCTTCGACTCGACGTCTTTTGCAATGCGTACCCCGAAGGCGTCATGCGCGGCTTCCAGCTGATCCTGACGAAGCTTGTTTGGTGGGGGTTCTTGGCGTTGATCGAGTGCAACATCCGAGACATTGTGGGCTTCGAAGCGGGCGGTGATGATAGTCTGAGAGTAGTCCATGTACAAAATATTTACTGACTTCTCAACCGAATTGCCAGATCGCGTTTCGCTCATTTCCAAGAGGATGTCTTTGCGGCTCTGCAGCGATGGCGGAGGCATGTTGGGTTGGGTCCACCAGTGGGAAGACATGCCAAGGTCAATGTCGCTGGCAATGAACTCTACACTGGCAGAGGGCCGGGGCTGGTCCATGGACGCGCGTCCTGGATGGGCCGCACGATTCACATCAAGCGACTTTCGTCCTACAGGCGGTGGTCGATACGACTGAGAAGGCTCCGGTGGGGGAGGCCGTGGAGCAGCCCGTTCTTGAGGTGGAGGCGGAGGAGCAACACGATCTTGTGGCGGGGGTGGAGGAGCAGCACGATCTTGTGGTGGGGGCGGAGGCCGGTGCTGATGAGGATGTACTTGAGGTGGCGGGGGAGGTGGTCGATCGTGAGACTTCCGAGGCGGTGGTGCCGAGTACAAGTCGTCGTCATCGTCGTCAGTCGACTCTGCAGCTTGTTGCTGTGGCACTGGAGGCAGAGTTGGGGGAAGAGGCGGCGGCGGTCGATTTTGCGGCGGCGGAGGCTGACTCTGTGGAGGCGGTGGTATGGCCCTTGGAGGAGGAGGAGGAGCCCCTGCAACGTATTTGTATGGATCATAGTCATCATCGTCTTCTTCTTGAAAGTGCCGCGATGGTGGAGAAGTTGGTGGGAGTGGAGGCATGGCTCGTGGTGCATCCACGGACACACGGGCTGGCGGCTGTTGAGGCGGGGGAGGAGGAACAGCACGCGGTACCGATGGTGGCAAAGGCGGTATACCATACGGCGTGGTCGGAGAGCGGGCGGATGAGGGCGGCTCGTCGGCTATTGTGCTATCATCGATACTTGACTCTCTGGCATGGGATTTCAAAGCGTCTTTGTGAGTTGCGCCTGGGGCAATGTCGGTGTCATAATCGCCCTCATAATCAGTTTCACCTTCATTGCGGTCGATCCTCCTTGAGATACTATCCATAGTACCTTGTCGGGATGGAGGAGCACCTGGAGGAGGCGGCGGAGGCGGACGAGACGCAGACGTGGGTGATATTGTTGGACTCGCCAAAGGTATTGGCGGCATACGTCGGTCGGGCGACCCTTGTGACGTTTCATCGGAGGCCATATAAGAAGCCCTCTTCGACGTATTGATGGCGGAAGGCGTCTTGGGTGAAGAGGTAGAATGCTGAGCTGGTGCATCTGTCATCTCGTCACCAGATTCCGAACCTGGGCTTGGAGAACGAAGTTGTGGAGGAGGTGGTCGGGCTGGAAGGTCAGTGTTTGAATGTATTCTGGGTACGATTGACTAACCAGCTGATGGGAGGGGTGGAGGAACCGGCCGATCAGCGGTCGGGATTGGAGGAGGTACTGGCCGCTCTGATCATCGTAAGTATCGCAGTTGAGACACAAGATAAAATACTACAACGACGTGACGCCCAAAACATACTGGACACGCTCACAGTCATCACATACTCAGACCGTCCATCAGAAGCAACATACGTCTTGGACACAGTCTCGGAAGGTGATAATTGAAAGCAGTCCAGGTATTCATGAACGCCATCCACAGGCTTGCGAGGAATGAGAAACTTACTCTCTGTTGGAATGGGAGGTGGATGCTCGGCAGTGGGCGTGCGTTGCACTGGATAAGGCGTCGTATCCTCGGTGTCGGACTCATCTTCTACATGGCGGGCGGACGAATACGCGTGGGGGGTCATGTCGTCCCTGTGCCCGCCCAACTGCGTGTCCTCTGCTTCTGGGCTCCTGACAGTCGGCATCCCAGGCATCGGGAACATGGCAACACGCTGTTGCGGCGCGGCATACTCCTCGCTGTCTCCCGTGGACTTTTTCTCGGCACCTGACGGTTTTCTCTTGGGGGGCGGTGCTCCCATGGGCATACCCCGGGGCGCGCCAAACATGCCAGCCATGCCCATGCCTCCGCTCATCTTCGCCATGCGCTCTCTCAGCTCGAGTTTCCGTCTTGTTTCGGCGTCCATCTCATCTTCCTCCTCCTCCTCCTCCTCCTCCTCGTCGGCACCTTCCTCATCGCCAACGTCAGACTCATTGGTGGGTGCTGCGGCAGCTCGAGGGGGTGGAGCTCTGTGCTTGGCGTGATCATCCTCCTCCTCGACACTGGTCGACGTGCCCTCGGCATCCTCTGTGTCGCCAGCCCCCGATTGGTCCGCATCGTTTGCATCGCTGAGAAATTCGCGGTGCGACGGCACAGCGTCAGGTGACTTGACCCCGTGGGAAGAGCGAGGCGGGCGAGCATGATCCAGCGATCCGCGCTCCCTGGACTCGGTGCTTGTGACCTTGTCCAGTGCGGCACCCTCGCCCTCGTTCGGCCGGTCGTCGTGCGACTCGGTCCGCTTCTTCATCGGAGGTTTCTTGGGTTTCTCTTTCTGAATGGCCGCAGCGCGCTGGGCCTGTTCCTGCTGCTGCTTCTGCAACAGGGCAATACGTTCTTTCAGGCTGGTCGGCTTCGGCTGATCCTCTGCATCGCCGTCGTTGGAAGAGGCAGCAGCCAGCCCAGCCCTTTCTGCATTCTCCTGGTCGTGGGCTTGGCGCTCGGCAATCTCGGGGTCCTCGTCACGACGATATGAAGGCTTGACCTGGGGGGCCTCACGCGGGGGAGGGACGTACGCATTGCGGCTCGGAGGCGGCGCCACAAACGGCTTCTTGATGAAGGTGCTCGGAGGTCCGCCGCCCGGCTTGTAGGGCTGGATGGGGGCGGCGGCGGGCTGATTGAAGGCGGCAATGCGGTCGCGGAAGGAGCTGGACTTGGCAGCCACAGGCGGAGGAGGCTTCTTTCCACCGGGCGCAGCTGGAGCGGGCTTTGCACCGGCCGGGGCCTCATGCGGAGGGTCGCGAGGCTTGGCGCTGCTTGCGGACACGGGCGAGGCGGGCGCCACCTGGGACTTGGCCGGCGCCGGAATGTCCACGGGCGCAGGCGGTGGTTTGGGGGGCTCGGGGTCCTCTTGCTTGACGGGAGCCGGCTCTGGCTGCGCTGCCTCGGCCGGCGGAGGAGCTTGAGGAGCTTGGGGCTGCTCCAATGGCTTGTAGCGAGAAGCCCGATTGGGCCGCGGCGGAGGCTCGGGCTCGTACTTGTCGACGAAGTTCTTGGGGAACAGGCCGCTGTGGTGGTTGCCGACGTCGTCAATGTACTCGCCGACGTACCAGTCGGTGCCCTCCTCCTCGGTGACGGTGATGACCTGGCCGGCGGGGAAGTTCAAGTCGTCGTCGTGGGGGGACGAGTAGTCGTAGATGCCCTTGACCTTGAAGGTGGGCATGGCGGCGGGCGCGGGCGGCGGGGCGGCCACCGAGGGCTAGAAGGGCGAAGGCGTTCTAGAGGGCCGTGACCGCTGCTGTCGCCGCGGGGAGCGGGGATGGGGAGGTTCGCGGGCGGTTTCAGTGGCGCCTGGGAAGCGGATGGGGAGGGCAGTTACGCAGGGCTGGGGCGAGGCAACGTCAGCGCCGCCGCGAGTGCGGGGAGGCGGGGGGCAGCACGCGAGACTCACCGTTGACGGCGGGCGGCCATGTAGCGCTGGA
>MU002140.1:0-36085 GCA_010093585.1 Melanomma pulvis-pyrius CBS 109.77
ACGGAGAAAGAGAGGGAGATAAACGTCTCAGCCTTGTTGGAAAGCGTGCACATATCTCAACCCGTCCTGCCAATAGTGCGACGGGGCGTCCTACTAAAGGGGTAAGCGTAAATGTGATCCCGCGTGCAGGTAGCCACGGCGTAGGTGTGATCCCGCAAGCAGGTAGCCACAGTGTGGGCGTGATCCCGCCAGCAGGTAGCCACGGCGTAGGTGTGATCCCGCCTGCAGGTAGCCACGGCGTAGGTGTGATCCCGCAAGCAGGTAGCCACAGTGTGAGTGTGATCCCGCAAGCAGGCAGCCACAGCACGCTAACTGGTCCGGCGAATGTTAGTTACTCGACCCCTGATCATGCACTGTGTGAATGTGGCATGCAAGAGATACTGTGAATGTGCACAAGATACTGTAAATGTGCACCAGATACTGTAAATGTGCACGAGATACTGTGAATGTAGCATACACGAGATACCGAGAATGTAGCATGCACTATACAAACGCCTTACTCCTAAGCGTCTTCCAAGAAGAAATTCTATTTCACAATTATACGTCAATAATAGTGTCTCTTGAGAAGAATTCACTATTTCTACTTCACAATCATACAACCAATAGTAAATAGTGTTTGTAAGTATTCTTCTTCTTCGCCTCCATTGTCCAAAGCTTCCCGCTTCTGATCCTTTGCCGTGTAGCAGAAACCTTCCTGTCTCACTAGCAATGTGCGTCCGAGAAGTCCATACAAACGTGTACACGTGCGGGCACATGAAGACTAGGTACAGATTCTTGCCATGTGGATTCCCGTGCACTACAATCCCGGACCGTCATATGGCGTCTACGAGGAAGCGCGTCCCATGTGATGAGTGTCTTGCATAGAGTTTGTAGATGCTTCTTGAGAAGAAGGAACTTTGTTAACAAGAAACAGGCCGGTCTTCATAGAAGTCAGAATATTGGTAGTTGGTAGATGGCTTCTTAGTGCTGTTCCAAGGATACAAGGCTATGAACCACTTCTTTGGCACTTGTACATTCCCTGTTCCAGCATTGAAGAATCATCTTCCCACAGACAATATCATCAGTACTAGGAAATTCATGCCTTCTGTACCTTTCCTCCACTTCCGCTTCCAACAGCCCAGGGTACGGTTCGATGCCAACCATGATTGTATACATTAGCGTGCCGAGCGCGAACATGTCTGTGACTTGATTTGGCGGACTGGTTGCCTCTCGTGGGAGAAAGTACCGAGCACTTTCCATGGCGTAGCCATCGAGATGCTTGTACGTGCCTTGGAAATCCGAGAGCAAGGCGTTCAGTTTGGCGTCCAGTAGAAGGTTGTTCGTGTGGAGGTCGCAATGGATGATTCCCTTGGAGTGAAGGAAGGCGAGGGCCTCGGCAGCTTGCCGGCACCATCTCAGTCGCAGTTCCGTGGACGATGCTGGATTCTTGGCAAGGTAATGAGTGACGCTTCCCTGGCTTGCAAATTCCAATTTGAGCCCATGGTCGGTAATGCCCAAGCACCGGATGATCCTCTCATGATGGCCCAGAGCGTCATAGATGGCCTTCTCAACGGTTAGACTCTCCATGTCTTCCCCCTTTACCAAAGGGTATTTGAGCACAGTGCCATCCCCGAGTAATCCAACGGCGCTTGAATTCCCCGCGCCGATGCGCTCAATCACTCCAGGTGGTGTATAATCCTGGATATATCTGAACGAGTGATGAGGATTTTCAGGGTCTTGTGTCCATGTGTTGCTTTCCTCAGGAGAAGTAAAGACCATGAATGATAGTCGTCTGACGGATGGTTGCCGTGCTAAGGGTAGGATAGTTGGTCCAGGAAGTTGTCGGAGTGGGCCGAGGTGGACGAAGCCAGCTGCCAGGCTGTCATGCCACTGCCGACCGACATCGGAGCTGTGTATTTCCTACTGATTGGTCGCCCGCGGTCCCTCGCTCGGAGCAGCGATCCTCGCACCCCGACAGGATAGCAACCAGGCGTTGCACCACGACTGCAAGCCTGCGAAATAAAAGCCGAGAGTCTGCGCTTTCAAATGACGCCCTGTTGACCTCGATGCGACACTGGCTCCCTGTGCGGTGGCCCCAGCAAGGCTCCATGGTCCGCTCGCGGCCAAAGCGCGCTGGCTGGCTGGCGGCGGTCCGTCGGGCGCGGGCCGCCAACGATGCACGCCAGGCTAACCTTTGCTCCCTCTACAGCAACTAGAAGTTGCGCTATAGTTAGCAGTACGTTAAATAAAGGCTAAGAGTCTGCGCCTACAAAAGATACCTTGTTGGGTTAGATGCGACACTTGCCTGCGGCGCTATGGCCCCGGGGGTGGAAATAGGCTCCATCTGTCGGCGCCGTTGGGCCTGTCGGTCGGTCTGGTGGGGTTAGGAAAAGTCGCCGCATCCATCTTTCGAGTGGGCGGGCAGCACTTCATCGATCCAAAACCACCATCATGTCCGACCAAGACGCCCTGACACCCCGCGTAATAATCTTTCGCCATGGTAAGTCCTCCGTCGAACCACACCAAAGACATGCCTCGAAAAATCGCTCGTTAACGATGAGCGTTCTGTTGAAACAGGAGAGACGGAATGGGCCAAGTCGGGCCGCTTTACGAGCTCCACCGACATTGGACTGACCCCGGCTGGCGTCGCGCAGGTCTCGTCTGCCTCTGCGAAGTTCGTGGGCGCTGGGAAACTCGTCGATCCATGCCGCCTCGCGCTCGTCTTCGTCAGCCCGAGGGTGAGGGCTGTAGACACCTTTGCGCTGTTGCTGCCGCCGGCCTCCTCCGGTGTAGGCGCCGACAAGGTCGTCTACACCGAGGAGATTACCGAGTGGAACTATGGCCATTATGAGGGACTCAAGGACCAGGAGATCAGACTTTTGAGGAAGAACGGCGGTCTGGACAAGGAGAGCGAGTGGAATATCTGGTCCGATGGGTGCGAGGGTGGAGAGTATGCTGTGCCCTGATCTTTTCTGTGCCAATAAGCTGTTGCTGATACCTCAAAGGTCAAAGCAGCAAGTTACCGAGCGACTGGACAGGCTCATCTTGCACATCAAAGAGACCCAGAAGCCGTACATGCGCGGGGAGAAACCCGTCGATGTCCTTCTTGTACGTCCTCTCTTCCTTCTCTTCTCCCTTCTGCAAAAAGTCCTGCTTCACCCACGGCGGCTAAGGGTCGAGAACGGCAGGTTGCACATGGCCTCATCCTTCGCTGTTTTGTAAAGCGCTGGCTCGGCTTATCCATCGACAATCCCCTCCCGATGATATTGGCACCCGGCGCAATCGCGGTTCTGAGGTACGTTCGTTCTGACAAACCAGCTTGACGGTGGGATATGGCGCTGACGTTCAATCGCCTCGGCTGATAGCTACAAGAACAATGACGTTGACAAGCCTGCGTTCCACGTTGGCCTGGCGCCTCCGTCTGAGGAGTGACATGGGCTCCGAGCGAGCGACTGCGGGGCCGGCACTCCCGGGGGCCACAGCGCGGCGAGCCGGTGTCGTATCGAGGTCGGCGAGGCGTTGTTTGAAAGCGCTGCATCTTATTTTTCATTTGGCGTACTTGCGGTCGTGATGTAGCCCCCGGTTGCCGCGCTGTAGGGGGGGAGAGTTTTGCTGCTCTGTAATGTCGCCACTGCTAACAGAGTCCGACAAGGAGCAATGCGAAGCGCAGGTGTATCTCGCAACAAGTCTCGACACAAAGTGCTGCCCATGCAACCTCGACCACCGCCCGCTTCGGCGTCGCGAACCCCCATCGACCCAATCCATCAGCACCTTTAAGCTCTTGACCAGCCGATATGTCTGCACCGTATCCGCCGTTTCCCAAGGGCACCGAATGGAAGATCTGAATACTCGACCCCAGTTTGCGAATGTCCGAATTCGACGGGTGGGGAGCGTTGGAGGGCGTGATCCGGGCGAAGAAGAGCGACCACGCTTCGGATTGAATGTCGATGAGGGGAAACGCAGTCGGTGAGAGCATATCGGAGGGATCCGGGACCATGACGACGGTGGGAGTCGGGGTCGGTTCCTGCGTCTGTGGCTGCTCCGCTCGCGACATCCTGCCACCTCTCCACCGTCCGACTCTCGGTCTTGGTCTCGATCGATACAGCAATAGGGCGAGAGCGCAGACCCTCGTAGCCAACGGGGTTGATGGAATCGGTCGACATGTCGATGAGGGGTGATATAATGTCGCGGGTGGGACCGGAGGGCTCGAGGTGAATGGCATAATCGACCATCTTGCAAGTTGTGAGCTTGTTTGAACGTGTGGGGCGATATTTCGGTATGATTCTGGCTGCAGTTCTGCATCGTGTCACTCTGGTCAGTGAAGCCCTTGGAGTGTCCCAAGTCGTGGACGGGCCAGGAGCACTTACACGCTTTGGAACCCAACACTCGTCTCATCGTTTCCCAACGCCAGCTCCAGCACGGTGCGTCAATGAAACAATGTCCTGTATGGTCCGCAGCTCCCACAGCAGCTCGTCCACTGGCCTTTCATCTAATGTGTCGAACTGGTGCTGCTTCACCTTGCCCAAGTCCCCCTCCGCCAGCCGTTGTTTGAGTTTCGAGGCACCACAGACCCGTCGCCCACATCCTCCAGCTTCTCCAAGAGCGCAAGCCTGTTTCCACCGAGCTCCTCATGCTCGCGCAGGTGGACTCCCTATCCTCGCGCGGTTGCATCTCCTCGTTGAATCCCGTCATACTTGCGCGCAGTTGGATCTCGAACTCAGCCACAATGTGGCTGTGTTTGTGTAACTGTAATCGACAATGTTTTGCAATTGCCAAAACGGGTAACTCTCGGCTTCCACCATTGAAATGGCTGCGAAGAGAAATCGAACTATGAAACTTGGCTTGTAGAATGGTGTGGAACTGAGCAGTTTTGGAAAGATGTGCGAGGTATTACGTGAGAGGTCGTTGATTTGTCTTGGTTGGCCAGTTGCATGCGATTCAATGTGGGCTGCTTGTGGCAAGAAATCGGTAGATCCTGTCGTTTCGAAATGGAAAGTGGTTGTGTGGAACGATGTGTTGCCCGCCTTTCGTCAACGGGATTGTGGCTCTGAGCAGCCATGATGAAGTCGGTGGGAATGAGTTTGACGTCGAGGAAAGACGAATGAAAGAGCGTGACCCCTTTGCTTGATGCGAGAGGAATCATGCGCGCTCCACGGCCAACGTCAAAAAGTATCAAGGTTGAAATTCACAGCTTGGAAAGTGTAAATTTCAATGTCCTTTCAACTTTTGAAGACACCCCCACCCCCTCATCCCGCACTCTTTCCCTTCCGCCATAAGGTATTCTCCAACGTTTTGATTCAGAGCGTGAGGGCCGAGGGTGATGGGGCAAAGGAGCGGAGGCAGACAACGGCCGTTTGATGCAGCCTGTGTGTGTGTGTCGAGAGGCGAAGAGGCGAAGGCAGGGCTGCCGCTGCAATTGAACTGCGGCCGCGGTTCGCGATGCTTGCTCGGGGCGGGATGGGCGGTGGTGCTCGACAGTGAGGTGCATATTCCACTAGAGTCATATCAGTTCTCTTAGTTCAAGTTGGAATGACTGAGAGACACTAACGGCCAAGTTCAGTGGAATGCTGATACGCATCAGCTGTTGCTTCTTTGTACGTAGTCCGAGCAACATCGAGCAGGCCATTGACACCGGATTTGACTGCATAGTTTCGTTATTCCCCAGCTGGAACAGAAACAACCCGAGAGGAGGATCAAGACCATACCTGGCGCAAGAGCAATTTTGCTCGTGAGACTATCGCCACTACGTCTAGGGCACCGGCTACCACCATGAGGGAGCGATTAGAAAATGGTGCTGGCAATTTCCAGTCCGCATATCTACGCCTTCTTTGTATTGCTGTTTTCAAGATGGATCATTGCTCATTATTTTTATCGCCTGTTCGTTTGCGCAAAAGGTAAAGAAGACGGCCCCATTGTGCTGCTCAATGCTTGTGTTGCACGCAGAGACTTATCGCTCTCGGAAGACTTCGGCGAAGTAGTCCCAATCACCAGTTTGCGGACCTCAACATTAGGGTATACACCCTCCCCCCTAAACAGGCTGAATAGCGTGTGCTACGCACTGGTCGCTGGAGATCTTTTGTGTGGAAGACTGCTCCTGCCAGTGGAGCGCGCTGTCCAGCCCAGGGGGGTGATTGCCCTTCCTCTGGACAAAGTATCAGGGCGCCATGGGATGCGCGCAAGGAGGAGCTTTAACCGTGCGGGATCGGGAGCTTCGGGTATTTTCTGGGCGGGAACGACGGCCTCAGTCGAACAACGGCCTCATTCGAATACATTTGAGATGTAGGAATAAGCAGATTCGAAGACTGGCGTTGCGATACAAAGTCGCTGTATCCTAGTTCCGTCCAGGTACTCCTTTGCGATGAGTATGTCGAAGCTGTTACTCCCTTGCGGTGAGCATGTCGAAAGCTGTGAAGCTGTGATCTGGCATTGGGCTCCAGCCTTCTGCTGCCGTGGCAGAGAAACGACGAATCTCGGGGATTTCGAAGGGGCAGGCCAGCGGACTTCCAATTGTTGGTGTTGAGCTGTTGCGCTTAGAAGAGGAAATTTCCGAGTACGGTGGGGTTGTATTGGAATACTTTTTGAGTAGATTGTATGCCACGCAATCGAAGCTCGAACAGTTGATTGAACCTCCTCATCCTCGCGTGTTGCAGCTTCTCCTCCGCGGTTGCAGCTTCTCATCCGCTTATGCAGCTTCTCATCCTCGCACGGTTGCAGCTCCTCCTTATCTCCGCGCGGTTGAGGCCCCTGATCCCGCGCAGTTGAACGTTGAAGATCGAACAACGGAAGAAGATCGAGATCCTAGAGCGTGCGTTCCCATCCCCACTGGTACTTCGCTTGGTGCGATAGATTCCACAGGTAAGACAAGGATAGCGGGCCGAATTCCGCAAAGTTCATTTGTTATTTGCACGGCGATGTAGACAGAGAGAGAGGTGTGTCCTGACTTGCCACCACGTCCCACTCGCAGTCAACCATGCGCTCTGGGGCCCGGAATATAGTATTCCGCTTGATAATCTCCACTACTGCAGCGGCCTCGGTACCGGCATAATTCTGAGGACACAGGTTCCACCGTGGTGTAGTGCGAGGGCAAAATTCTTAGGACCTAGGTCCCCACCGCCCTGAGCTAGTTGGGCGCCAATCGACTGTCAAAGCACTAGAGACACAATAATGGAAGTTGGAGCCCTGTAGGAACATACTCGACACTGCAAAGTAAACTACAAAGGTGCAAGTGTTGTAGCTTCTGCCCGTATGATTTGCGCACCCTTCCTACTCAACGATTACTACTCAACGATTTCTACTCCGCCCGCATACAGGCCACGCACAAGGATGGACAGAGCGGCGACGCTGGCTGGCGGCAGCGCTATTGCGTACAGCAGCTGCTGGTCAACAAAGAGCGCCCCTCACGCCTCGTCCCCTCTTTCGGCGTGCTTGTCGCTACCCTAGAGACATACTGACAGAAGATGGAGCCCTGTGGGGACATACCCGACACTACAAAGTAACTACATACTCGGAGCTGCAAACTAACCACGTACTCGGCACTGCAAAGTAACCTACACAGTGCCGCGAGTGTTGTAGCTTCCGCCCGTATCGAATGCGCACTCTTGTGTCATCGACCAATGTTTCTTCTTACTACGTCTCTAGGACGCCACAGGTCGTGCTGGACCACCACCAGCACCATCAGGGTCCTTGGTTCGGTGTCGAGCGGAAGATGCACAGAGGATGTGAACACGGGCTGACGGGTAGAGCTTCTTGTGATCGAGTACTTGATTGGTAGTGCGGGGTTCACTAGAGGGCAGTGGTGTGGGGAGTAGTGCTGTGTGAGCGCTGAATGAGCGTGTGTCTTAGGACTCGTGGTGATGGTGGGCTGCAAGGTCGAAGCGGCTAACCAACTCTGGGAGCAACAACAAGTTCCGATTTGGATAGAGAGATCTGAGCGCCGACTTGCGATGGAGATGTAACTACGAAGAAGGGGAAATACTACAGAGGATCCAACTCTGTCATATACCTCTGGTCATCTGTTGTCGCCAAACACAGATCACACAGATCACACAGATCACGTCACATGACTTCTTGTTTAGTTACGTGTGGTGGCATCCGGACTTGCTTCTGGACCTCCACCACGGCTTTGCGTTGTTCTGCTTGGCTTCTTGTTGACGTGGCCTCCTCGCCTTGTAGCACCTTGCCACTCAAAGATTCCCATACCCTCTCTTGAGCACTGTCCAGCCTGTCCAACGGAGTTGCTTTTCAAAAGTCGAGCCTTTGAGCCAAACCAAAGCCTCGAAGATGTATGCATCGCACCATATCCACCGTGACCTCGCAAGTGTTCAAAGCGTGCCTCGTAGTTGGAGGAGTTGCAGCAATCCTAGCCATCTTGGGGTTGCTTCTTCGTTGCTCCATCTGGGTAGCGGCTTTAGGCGTTCGTTTCTGTGGCTTTGGTTCGCCGTCCCTCTGTAGTTTCCGCAGTTGCGGTTTTGCGAGTCTTCTTTGGCGTCATCGTCATTGTCGCCTGGTGTTATGCAACTGTTGTCGTCCTTTGCTGTCCTCACCCTCAACAGCACTGGCTTGGGGGAGGTTGTGCAATCGTTGTCATTGTCGTGCTTGCCTTCAGCACCAGCTTGAAGAGGTTATGCAACCGTCGTTGTTGTTATCATTGTCGCCCTCGCCCTTGACAGGACTAGCCTGAAGGGGGTAATTCAATCGTCGTCGTCATCGCCATTCTCGCCTTCAGCACCGGCCTGAAGGGGGGTATGTAACCGTCGTCGTCCTCCTCCTCCCCCTTGTTGCCTGGAGGATCCAACTCATCCGCAGGCGGTGGAGGGCGGCAGTTATAGCTACGGCGGCTTGGACAATTGCCGTTGTTGTCGCCGTCGCCGCTCTCGCCGCCTCGCGGATTGCCTGGCGGATGAGCTGGATCCTCCAGGCGGTCGAGGGCGGCGGTGGTGGCGGCGGCTTGAGTTGAGGAATGCATGTAATCATCGTCGTTGTCGCCCTCAACGGCACCGGCACCGGCTTGAAGGGAATGCAATCATCATCGTTGTCGTCGGCAGCTCGAAGGTATGCAGTCGTCGCTGTCGTCGCCTGGCGGATGAGCTGGATACTCTAGGCAGTCGAAGGCGGCGGTCGTGGCGGTGGCAACTAGAACCGTTAAAGCAGACCCCATAGAGAGGGATCAATTTGTATAGAAGCGTGAGCTATCAACTGCTTCATAGAGGGAGGGTGTAGCAAGAGACGGGACAACGTAAGGCTGAGGGCGGACGGGGAGGCGTCACAGCGCCACAGCCCGCGCCCTGGCTACCGCCCGCCCGCCCCCGGGCCTGACACCCCCACCCCCTCCCCTCCGGTTCTCTACACGGCCGTTAACGTCACGGCCTTCATTTCGCCCAGCTCCTACAGAGATGACTGCATACTCCCTGGCATGAGGCCAACGCGCAGGGGCAGGAGCGGCGGTGCTGGCGGAAAAGTCGGGAGGAGAGTCTGCCCGCACCAACAGCTTCTCCAGGTCCTTCATCCCTTCAGTTCGCCTAGCTCCTATAGAGCCCCTGGCAAGTAGTCAACGAGCCCCCTTCACAGGCGCACAACGCGCAGGAGACAGTGCTTCATGGTTTGTGGCGCAGAGGGCTGCCGTGTCCTCGCCCATACAGTACCACAGGGCCGCTTCCCTCCGCCTCCTCTATCCATAGTAGAAGGTTCTTCACAGGACGGCCCCTTTCACAGGAGCACGACGCATAGGGACCATCGCTTCATGGTTTGTACCCCCTCGCAAGTAGTAAACAGGCCCTCTATGGGAGCACAACCCGGGGGGCCTCCGAGCAGAGGGCTCGCTGCTGCCAGCAAGAAGAGGGGGCACCATCGTCTACGCCCAACGCTCGCTCTCGCACCCGGAAAAGAAGGGGCGGAGAGCCAAAGCCCGTGCCCTGCCCTCCAGTTCTCTGGAAGGTTCCGTCCGACCCTTCACTCTCTCTCCCTCTATCCTCCTACTTTCGTCCCTCCTACACTCGCCCCTCCTACACTCGCCCCTCCTACACTCGCCGCTCCTACACTCGCCCCTCCTACACTCGTCCCTCCAGTCGAGAGTCACCTCTTCTCTACAAGTCTTTGCTCAACCTCTCGTTCCTTTCTTGGCCTGCTAAAAGCGAGCTACGCCCGTGTCCTCGTTGCTGCCCCCGTGCTCCTTCCTCCCTCTCTCGCTCACTTACTCACTTCACTCTCACTCGCTCACTCTCTTTCACACACACGGCCAGAGTCTGCTAGCACCCGCTCCCGGCTAGTGCCTCGCCCGCTCTTTGCAGCCTACCAGCTGCAGAAGAGAGTGGAGGTGGCCCCTGACAAGTGGTAACTAAGCCCCTTCCCCACAGGAGACGACGCAGTACTAATTGCCTGCTCTAGGGCCGCCTCAGAAAAGGGCCCACTGTTCCCAGCACGAAAGAGGGGGGGCACCGACGTCTACGCCCGATGCTCCCTCTCCCGGCCTTTGTCACTGCGCCCTTCCCGTCGCCTCTCCCCTCGGACCTCTCCCCTCGGCGGAAAGCGTCCTGGTCCGGCCTTTTCGTCGTGTCCAAGGCACTCGGGACAAGAGGCGAGAAAACCGTATCGCTATGCAAAAAGTTCCACTTTTGAAATGTTGTACGGACTGCCGCAAGATGCCTTCCCTGCCCTCCTCGCCCTCCTCGCCCTCCTCGCCCTCCCCCCCGTCCTGGCCCGGCGCCTTTTCGTTGTGTCCGAGGCACTCGGCACGAGAGGCGAGAAAATCGTCTCCTTTGGTGTCACCGTTGTGCAGAGAGTTCTCCTTCTGAATCGACGCGGTAATCAACGAAGATACCACTTACGCGAAGCAGCCCCTTGAGCTGAGGAATCAACGAAACTATGCAGTCAAATCCGGTGTCAATGGCCTGCTTGATGTTGCTTGGACTACGACCTGGCGTAAAAACTATTTCTTCAAGCGGATTTTCAAGGCTCGTCAGGAGCGCACCAAACGCCACAAAAGTGCGGTGCTCTTCCGGCCTGCTTGATGTGGCTCGGACTACGTACAAGAAGCAACCACTCAGATGTTCGATTGCGAGTTGTTCGGGGAGGAATCAGCGCTTATCCGCCGCGGGCCGGCTATATACCCCCGAAACATGCCTCCTGGTGCTCGAACCGACGTCCCACGGCCATCACAGTTTGGCATAACTGACTTCGAGAAGCTCTTCATCCCGACCCCAGACGGTGAATCGTTAAGCGCATTCTACCTTCGAGCGAACAAGCAACATGCGCGCAATATGTCTTCGGTACTGGAATCGCTTGTGTCATACCTTCGCATTCCACTCATAGGGTCTTCTTCGATAGCAGCGGTTCTCTCTGGGGCTCTGTACTTCAAGCAGAAGTAGGTATTATATATCCTGGATTATATATCCTCTTTCTCCGCCATCCGGCTTGCTAATATTCTCCAGCAAGCTTATCGGAGCCGCACAGAGAACAGCGCGGATTCACCATCGTGCCAGGCTCAGCCTCGTAGAACTCGTTGTTGTGGTGGGATATGGCGACGGCTTTGTCACAGAGACTGCAGGATGCTGGGAGGGAGAGGGTAGCTGTCGCGGAGTACCGTGCCGGTCTGCGAGAGTGCCAGGCTCGGCCTCATGGAATAAGTGGTGGTGAGAGGCAGCGATGACTTCGGGTGGGGGTTGGAAAGGCGCTGATTTTGCTGTCTGAGGCATTTCGAAGGAAGAAAAGGTTCAGCCCTATGCCTTGGCCTACAATGGACGAGCTTTTGTCAAATTCCCTAATCAGGCAGCTTCCCTTTGCCAGCGCACGTGATGTTGCTGCATGGGGCATTTAGCCATCCAATAGATGAATCGCCGTTCAGCCCTATTCTTGGCTGCAATCGATGGTTTTTGCGCAAATTTGCCTAATCAGGTAGCGTCCGTTTGCCAGCCGACTGCACGTGACGTTGCATTTACCCACCCAATAGATGGATTGGAATTCAGCCCGATTTCTTGGCCGTAATCGACGGTATTTGCAAAATATCCAAAACAGGCAGTATGGCTTGCCAGCTTGGAAAACTGTACGCTCAGTATATACAAAGATACTTTTATCATTACTTACTTCTGCATGAGGTCACGCTGTTACATTGGCTAGTGTGGAGGTTGAGGCTGGTCCGTCGATCCCGACGGCAAAGAAACGTAGTCGAAAGCGCAAGAGTACTAGGCGAGAAAGCAGAGGTAGATGTCCTCTAGGTAGCATCCCTCCCTGCAGCTCGAGAAACTCTATGAGACGAGGCGAATCACTTATAATACATTCTCTAATCTTCTCCTGTAAGCTAATACATATTTTGTGCATACGATCCTGCCCCTGCGACATTTCTCTACAAGTACTGAGCTAGAAAACTGAAAAAAACACGATGATTTGAGTTATGCTGTCGATCGTTCTGTTGGTGTCGTTCACATTTACGTCGTCTTTTACCCTCTGCTTTCTAGCGGTAAGTAACAGGACTTACATCTTCGGCGCATTAGCGACATAGCAGTACCTAGAAAGATTATTCTCCAATAATCTAGAGTCACACACCGTTTACCATCGTGACAACGGACGGCGGTCGAGAGAAGAGTATGCCGAAAGCCAGCAATACCTCTCTCACTACTAATATCTAGCCTCGGGCACCCTGTGCGTATCAAGTACATACCCTCGTCGCGTTGACGGCCCCGAGGATGTGATTTGTATAAGCTCCGCAGAGCGCTGAGGGAGACCTGATTAGTTGATAGTAGCCGATGAATCGGCCCGGTTTCCAGCCGCGCGAATCAGAGGGGCCCCAGAAGCTGCCTGATTAGGGAATTCATAAAAAGACCATCCATTACTTCGGTCTAGGGAGCGAACCAGAGGGGCCTAGTTGGTGTAGCCATCCATGTCTCGGGTATAAAAGCGCGAATCAGAGGGCCAGAAAGCTGCTGGATTAGGGTATTCAAAAACTGTCCATTACTTCGGTCTAGGGATCGAATCAGAGCAGACTGGTTATCGTAACCATCGTGATCTAAAGCGCGAATCAGAACCCATCCATCGGCTGCAGAAAAGCCCGAAGAGAATGAGATGAGTAGAATAATAATGTCGGGCGCCATTTACGGTAGCATCCAATAAGGAAATTGGCCCCGGCTCAACCATGCGAACTCTTCGACAAGCTATTCCTCTCGTGTGGGAAAGTCGCATACAACGGCCCCATCATCGACTGGACACGTTCGTACCATAGGCAAGCCGGCGTGGCTTTCAGCGCCGAACTGCAGGAGATTTTACTCGCACCCGTGGAGCAAGACGATGTGGAGATCAAGCCAGATGAAGATAATGTATTTAAGATTGTTTTGCATCGCATTAGTCTAGACCGAATACATTTAACCCATCACCACCCTTTCGTCTTTCAAACCAGCAGCTCTCTTCTCAATAGCTTCTCGCTTTTCCACTGGAACGGGGTTGACTTCTGAGGTGATTCGGAGGATCTTAAGCTAGTAAGTCTATTACCAATACGAGCATCAAGATCCTGTGGCTTCGTCGCCATACATCTGCATGACCCAGCTGTCCTCGCCGCGCAGCGACGAGTCCGCCAGCTTTCGGGTACGGAATAAGAGCGAGAAAAATTGCCGATGATAAATGCGTGTACGTCATCGTTTTCAGTGGGCCGAGACGTTTGAAGAATGTTACTAACATCTGCAGCATCAATTATATATACTTCTCTGAGGAAACAACCAGCTTGTCGCTGCCGGTATGGCCGAATCGTACATTCGAGTTTGGTCTCTCGACGGCAAAATCGTGGGATTGGTGGGATTGGTGGGATTGGTGTGTGTGTGTGTGTGTGTGTGTGTGTGTGTGTGTGTGTGTGTGTGCCAGTGTTTGCGAGGTGCGAGGTGGCGTACTGGGGAGGGAGCAGTATCCTGCTTTCACTAGGGAAATTACAATGGGGAGGACTAGAACAATCCGTACACCTCCGTGAACCTTCCCAACGGTAGACCCGGGATATCTAGGAAGTCCATATCCTCTTCCGAGCAGCCGTCAGTTGATCCTGTATCTCAAAATTAGCAGCCATCAGCCAGACTTCGGCAAATGTGAACCGTTTGTGTGGGAGAAGTTTGATACATTCCTGGTAGATTTGCCGTCTCCTTTTGATGTCTTTCGGCCTAGCTAACGAGCTCGGGTTGAAGGCCGAGAGTCTGCAAGGCACACCTCCTGACTCAAACTGTATTGATTTCTCACTGATATATCTGCCCAAGCTGTGGTATATTCAATATTGAACAAGCTCGGCCCATCAGCGTCTCGGTCCATGACCCGTGCGCCGCAGCGCCCCGCCACGTTGGATGTTCTCGTCGTAGAGATCAAAGTTTGGCGCGAAGTCGCAGGCAGAGTGTGGCGATATACAATTGCCGCGAAGGAGATTTGGGCAAAGCAGTCATACCGTGAGACTGCAATTGGCTTATTAAATCAGTTATCGTTTGTTTGATAGTACCTTACCACGTGCATAACCGTGGTATGGTGCAGTGGAGTGTCGCGCTGCTAGTCCAGCGTCCAGACATACAAAAGAAAGCCATTTCAGAGATCTGGAAGCACTACACTGATACGGAACCGCTATGTGATGCTTTAATTTATTCTACATGTTTCTGAACCCCGAACTCACGGGATAGGCTACTTGATGTAGAGCTCTTGTAATCGGAATGAGTACAGTTTAACCCCCCTTAACGAGGAACAATTGGAGGGCAAGTCTGGTGCCAGCAGCCGCGGTAATTCCAGCTCCAATAGCGTATATTAAAGTTGTTGAAAAAGCTCGTCGCTGCTTCTCCGATTTTGAAGCCTAGATCCGGACACGAAGAGAAGAATGGCCAAAAGTTCGACCGCTACAGCTACAAATTCATCAAGCAGAGACCCAAGCCCGATTTCTCCTTTACTAAGTCACATCTCTGAGGAGCCCCTTTCCATTGAACCATTTCGAAAAAGACAGCGTGATGTTGACGATGTCGATCGATATGTTCAAGGTGAAAGCCAATTTTGCGAGCCAGACGCATACTCCTTTGACCCTCTCATGTGTTTCGATCCAGAGTCGATGAATTGAATGTAGAAGCTTTCATCGAAGCCATCGTTGACGGAGCGCAGTTGTATGAGCAGTTTGGATTCGTGACGAAGCATATAATGAATTTGTGTATGGAAGAAGTAGAAGCAGATTTAGAGTGGAAGAGATTTGAAGAGAGCTGCGCGTCCTCCAAGAGTGTTCACACCTTGCATATCTTTAGTTACCGTATCTAACTTTGGAAAGGAAATTGGATATGTTAGGTACCTGTTCGGACAAAGTCTCCATGTGTCTCAATGGTGGAAGTCTATGGAGTCATTCACCAAGCCTGCTATCAAGGCTTTGGAAAACGGCGAGATTAAGAGGCATTACGAGTTTATGGGGTTTCTTCTTCGATGTGATTATCTCGGGAGGCGCGGCCACAATCACAACCCGAGCAAGATGCGGGCAAGATGCGGGTTCCCCTTCAACGGTTTCAGAGACACCAACAGCCTGTAGCTGTCGGCGAATTGAGCCACGCTCCTCCTCCGTAAGATGAAGGCCAACACCACAGATCTGCCTTTGCCTTTCTGGCGGGGCGCAACATCATGCGGAGGATTGGAGGATACGTTATACGTACCACCGTCATGAGTAGCTGTAGCTGTCGGCGAATCGAGCCACTCTTCTACTCCGTAAGACGAAGGCCAACACCACAAGATCTACTTTTGCCTTTCTGGCGGGGCGCAACATCATGCGGAGAAATGGAGGATACGTCATACGTACCACCGTTATGAGTAGCAGAAGCTACAGGGAGAGAGCCTTGGAGGCCCGTAGTCGTCCAGCAGGTGCAACCGAAGTTGGAAGTTGCTGATCGACTACAGCCGGGCTCTGAGGTGTTGGGCTGGTTGGATCAACGTCGAGGTTGGGATGAAGGAGAAGTCCCGATCGGAGAGTGGGATGTGCCCTTTCAGCTAGAGTACTACCAAATTATCCTTGAGAGGAATTACGAGGCTCTCGACGAAGGCGGTAGCGGCCACAAGCAGTCGCTATCAAATATTGTCATAGAGTTTAAGAAGGCTAGCAACCATGCTCTTCTCTTCCCCAATGCCAAAGCTGGGGGAGAGCTACGTAGCACATCCGAGGTACGTCGAGGATCCTTCTCCCATTTCGTACCAGGTGATTACAGATACACGGCAATGTGGTGTCAATGCTGTGCCGGAAGCCCGTGCCTTTGTCCAATCGATTCTGGAGACAGAATCCAAAGTCTTTCTGGTTAGTAATTCCAGTGCACAGTTTTCACCCAAGACTGGAAATCCTTCATGGCTTCTAGGATCCTTTTGGGTGTAGGAATGGGAGCCGAAGCTTCCATTGTTCCTATCTTCCTCTCTGAAATTGGCATGTCGCTTTCCCGGTCCCGGTCTTTCCTTGGCTTTTTCATGATGGACCCTGGGAGCTGGATGTCGCAACATACTTCTTCACACCAATCACCGCTTTTTAGCCCTCAACAACGGACCGATCTTGTCGATAGGGTTAGTTGCAACTTGAGAGTCGTGGAGATGGAGGGAATACCGTGGGATGGCTAAAGTCATGGAGCAAACGGCGCGAATTGGCTTGGCAAAATATTCGTGCTTGCTTGGTGAAGAACTGGGGCACCTTCGCAGTCTTCTAGATCGTCTGGCTCCGGGCGATTTCCGCGCCCAGTGCTTCTATCTTTTTCAAATCAACGAGAATTTCCAATGTCAAGCACACATGTGCAACCCCCATTATTCCGTAGGCCATGAGGAATTGGTTGACAGTAACGCATCGCATCAGGAGCGCCCGGTCTACCACACTAAGCGACCACGCCTAAAGTGCTTAGTGCAGACCACGCTAAGCCGCTCTTGTCGCAATCGTCATAAGGATTTCCATAT
Organism: Melanomma pulvis-pyrius CBS 109.77; assembly: GCA_010093585.1. Classification (NCBI taxonomy): domain Eukaryota; kingdom Fungi; phylum Ascomycota; class Dothideomycetes; order Pleosporales; family Melanommataceae; genus Melanomma; species Melanomma pulvis-pyrius. The sequence continues at coordinate 16,879 of MU002140.1, forward strand.
TGCCGTACAAAGATGCGCCCACCCCCACGAGAAGAAGCCGATATGGCCTTCTATCTTGACAAGTCAGCCCCCAAGCTTCAGAGACCTCGCCGTCAAAGCGCCCGACTGAATATTGCGTCGTGCGAGCCTGTCGTCCCGAAGTCCCAGCTTCTACCCACTCAAGCTGAGCTCATAAGATCAGTCGATTGCGCCGCAGCCCAGAAGGCGAAAACACCACGCGAAGCTGAGAATTCGTCCGCTAGCGTTTCGGCCGATCCGTTCTCAAAAAGACTGCGAGCATCCGTAGACACCGCCGCTACAAAACCGCCTAATCTAGGGACGCACACTGAGAAGCCTGTTGATCCTGTTGGTTATTGGGTAGAGAGGAGCGCCTGGCCCAAGAAATACTTCGAGCCGAATACATTGAGCCATCGGCGGCGCAAACGATCGGAGCCCAGTTCTCTCGCCGCTAGCTCGACTACGCCTAGCGATCAGAAACCTCGAGAGGAGAAATCTGGTCCATACAGGGATGCTCGCTATGAAGCATTGCTGGAAACTAAAGGGATTTACATGGGTAGATACGTAGGAGAGAATGAAGAGGGCATTACTAAAGAATGTAAAGAAACCCGTCGGACTTTGCTGGACATGGAACAAACGGTCCCCGAGGATTCCATGTTTCAGGACGCTTTCCTCCAGGATACCTGTGAAATGTTGCGAAACAGGAATGAAGCCAAGGTCATTCAAGATATATCTCGATTGATTGATCCTTCGGCACAATCCTTATCGATCCGCGACTTCAATAAAGGCACCAAGCACCTTCGGTGTCTAATCGAAAGTGTCAAGGAAGGATGGAACAACTCTGTCGCTTTTACTAGCACTCGTCCGCAACCCGACTACTCTGTCGGATTCAAACGGGAGGCGTTCTCGGAGGAACAACGTAAAAAGCTTGCCCCGTTTATTGGCAACTTTACTGGCGGCGATCAGTCCTACTTTATGGCAACGTACTATATGTACTTCCCGTTCCTTACGTGCGAAGTAAAGTGCGGTTCTGCAACTCTTAACATTGCTAATCGACAGAATGCGCACAGCATAACGCTTGCAGTAAGGACTGTCGTCGAACTCTTCCGCCTCGTGAAGCGCGAGAAGGAGATTAGTCGCAAGATCCTTGCCTTCGCTATCTCTCACAACTATACCTTAGTTAGAATCTATAGCCTTTACGCTGTTGTCGATGGGGCCTAAACTACCTTCTATAGCCACCCAATCCGTGAGCTCAGCTTTCGGGAGCAGGAGGGGAAAGAGAAATGGACAGCGTACAGGTTTACGAAGAATGTCCAAGAGGCATGGGCACCAACTCATTTCGAACGAATCTGCTCAGCCATTGATGGCTTGCCATCCGGGGTCGCTTTTGATGTTCTGCCACTTCAACAAGACTCTGGACTCTCGCAGGAGCTGGAATCCCAGAATATCTTAGCATCTTTCGCGGGATCGGTGGTGCCGACGGAAGGTGATGAGAGTCAATCAGACATTGGAGTTGCCACTCCAAACACGTCTTTTACCCAACAAGGAGCCCCAAAAAAGCAGAAGGGAAAGAGAGCAAAGTGGACGGTTCTCGAAGATAGGCCCCGGCCAGGATGGAGAGGTCTTGGGCCGACGATGGTTGGCTTACCTTTCCGTTCAGGGCACGTTTGCGTCAATTTAGCTATTACAAACTCATGCACGCCTGTGGAGATCACATGCATTCTTCGTCGTGTGCGCTCAGGCCCTTGAGCAGTGGCCGCTTATTCAGCAGGAATGCCGGATTGGCTGCGGCGCCGGGGAGTCTGGGTGCATTCCCAGGCTACGACGCTTGCGGCGAATGTCGGCTTGCTGCGCCCCCCTGATAGAATACAATTGTCTGCCACCCCTCAAGCTCAAAGAACCACCGCAGCGACCAAGCATCCCCGATAACGCGTCCGCCCCGACGTCCTGCTCCGACGACGAGCCCCGACAATGGTCAACGAAGAGTTGCCGGTATCTTCCTTTCGAGACCTTTCCCCCCTCTACCAAATATTCTCCGAAGAAGACGACGAGCATGGCAATCCAGTATTCCTATATTCGAGTTTTGGCCACATTACCGATGAATATGTCGCCTACTTTGGCCAATCCAGCCTTCGCACGCGCGAATTGACTCACGAAACAATACGACAAAGCTTGCAACGTCTTCCTGATGACGACGTGTACCCCAAGGCTCCTTCGAACATGACAGTATTTTCAGCTCCCATCAACGAAAATCTCCTCCTGAAAAGGCCAAACCTACACTTACACTATTTGGGCACGGGTCAGCTACCGAAACTCATGTTGCAGGAAGCCGAAATTATGGAGCTCCTTCTGCGTAACCCACATCCACACATTGTCAGGTATCATGGCTGCTTGATCAGACGTCATCTCATCGTTGGCCTTGTCTTGGATCGCCATCCGACTACGCTCCAGTGTCGATTGGAGGAGAGCGCACACGATTTCAACGTGGAGAACTGTATGCGCAAGATGACGTCTGCGGTCTGTCATCTCCATTCACTCGGACTTGCACACAATAAGCTCAAGCCCATGAATATCATGGTCGACAAATACGATGATCCTGTTATCATTGACTACGGTTCTTGTCGGCCATTTGGGACCAATCTCATTACAGCGGACACGCCCGGATGGAACGACGATGACTTCTGGATATCGGCGCAAGAGCACGATATATTTGCTCTGGAGAATATCCGAACATGGCTCGAAAAGCTAACAAGACCAACGCAAGATGCAGAGACAGGCGAGAGAAAGTAGATTTCTCGCTTTGCCCATTTCGACATGGATTTCCTTCAACCAACGCGCCCGTGTATTGTTGGCCTAAGACGAGGCATTTGCGGATGGGTTCGTTCCGGATTGGTCCGTTGCGGATGGGCTCGTTGCGGATTGGTCCGTTGCGGATGGGTCCGTTGCTGATGGGTCCGTTACTGATGGGTCCGTTGGTGGTGGGTTTGTTGGTGGTGAGTTCGTTGGTGGTGGGTTCGTTGGGGGTGGGTTCGTTGGTGGTATGTATCTACGAGAAGTTCTACAAGCTGTGCTTTCGCAGTCCATATGCGTTCTGCTTCTCTGGACTCGGTATGCGCCCGGAGCTCGGGAGTCAGGTGTGCCCCTGATAATCGTGTGAAATATGCACCTTGACTTTTGTTAGGTATAGTGTATAACTGACTTCCGATCTACTCACATGGCTGTAGGCGAACAGGTTGGAAGTGAGACCTCGATTGCTTTCGTCTTCGACAGCGGGGTGTATTGAGTGAGGAAAGGAGCAGCAAAGCCGCTGAAGTAAGTATATAACCACTACCAGCGCCTTCCCATACCATGTATATGCCTGCCTAGTCGTAATGATAGTTGTTTCCACACCGCTCAAGCTGTCCTTCCTTCTCTACTGTATTGCGCTGTTTCCACACCACTCAAGCTGTCCTTCCTTCTCTACTGTATTGCGCTGTTTCCACACCGCTCAAGCTGTCCTTCCTCTCTACTATATTGCGCCACTTCAAACATTTCTCCGTCATGCGAATGCTCTCCAAAGAACAGGCTCCCCAATTCCTTAGAAGACCGTTTGTCCTCCCCGCGACCTCCCCGCACCTCCGCCATATCGGCTCCAGAAGCGCACCCGATGTAGTATTTTCAGGGCCATGTTCGCTCAGCAGCCGCGAGTAGACTCTTTCCTAGAACCCAATATTCGCGCCAAGAGAGACCTGAGAGACCTTTGCGAAGTCGAAGATTATGAGACGGGCGCATTTAAGCGCACAACATTCACCTACGTCAATAACCAGGACGTAGCACGGTTCGGTTAGACACCCAATATACGAAAATGTGATTTGACCGTGAACGATCTGAATTGGCTCTTGCAACGAATCCCGGACGAGAAAATTTATCTAATAAGGACCTTGTCCATCTCCACTGTCTCCAATGCAGGTGGAAGGAATTTCTTTATTAAACGACCTAAACTGCTGTGCCTTAACAACAAAGAAGAGACGCAGCTCTTGCCCCAAATGCTTCTTAAAGAAGCTAAGGTCTTAGAATTTCTTAAACAACACTACTATCCAAATCTTATTAGATGTCACGGATGTACTATTAATCGCGGTTGTATTACTGGAATTTCCCTCCAAAAGCACCAAATCACCCTGCAGTACCGCCTCAAGAAAGGTTCAACTAGTTTCGACATTGTTGGTTGCATGCAAGATATTCGTGCAGGGGTAAAACACCTCCATTCCCTTGGATTCGCACACAATGACCTTAATCCAATGAACATTGCGCTTGATAGCAATGATGACCCTATCAACCTGGACTTTGGGTCTTGTAGACGGCTTGGCGAACAACTTCTCTCCGCAGGCACGTATGGCTGGATAGAGGATGATTTTACCACCTCTGCACAACGACATGACGAGTTCGCAATGGACAGGATAGAGGTCTGGTTGAAGTAGAAGAACGGTTGGACCGACCTTTTTTGCCATGATCATTTGCTGAGTGAAGCTATGTGATATGGATCTGAGAATGTGTTCTTATCTGGATGTACCTATTCGACCCGTCCACTATAAGTATTTGTTGTGGGCTTCGAGCTGATGGATGGCAAGTCGGAGCAGTGGAACAGTGGAACTGAGTTGATTGTAACAAGGAGGGACTAACTATAGTATATACAGGCGATAACACAATGAGTAATAGGAAAATGAACCCTTTCAGGAATAGCAGCCATAGGCGAAGCGCGTGAGCTGAGCCTCAACAGTATTGGGCGGACACGGTCAACATGATTGCTTCTGTATCCATCCAGACGCTAAATTATCCTGCCCATATGCTGCATACTATCAAGTCTATACCGAGCATGTTGCGCTTTCGCTCGTGTAGGAAACCTTGCCATTGCTTTGAACACTCCTGTTCTGAAGTCTTGATGCAGAGCGGTTTCCAACTGTGCTTGGCAATTGGTTCAGATCACTTGGTGCGATCTTCTGGCCAAAGTTGCTTATAGAAATGATCCGGGTGGTGCCGTGGGACCTGTAATCCCGTTCTGCTACATTGTTGGGCCAACTGTTGGATAAAGATTGACGCTGCTAACAGTTAGCGAATAACTTGGTGCCTGTAAGATCTCGTTCTGCTGCATTGTCTGGCCAACTGTCGGATAGGAATTGACACCGCCGAGAGTTTGTGAACCTGGTTGTGGAATGCCGTTCTGCGGCATTGTCCCGCCACCCGTCGGATAGGGATTGACGGTGCGGCTATTGATTACATCTTGATCGTTGGACACCAGGAACATGAAATCGCCGCTGGGTGGAATGGTGCTGAGGGAAACTTTAAGCCCTGGTAGTCGAGCATGATGCTCTTGAAATAAGATTAGCACCTCAAGTGACATTCTCTTTAGCACAAAACAAGTCCACCCCTAGGCCTCAACGGCAACTGCTCGCACAGCCCCACAAGTCTAATCAAGGCTCTATTGCCAACCAAAACATGGACATCGGCTTTGTAGACGACCCACACGCCGACGTAGATGCCAGGTACCGCTGGTCGCACATCCTTATACCGGGAGAACTCAAAAGTAATCCTTTGGATGATAAAGCCCCCAATGCCTGGCTTGATCTAGGACGATACGCGAGGGAGGTGTTCGCTGCCCAGCCTAGTCGCCGCTTTTTCCTTGGCTTCACACTGTGTGGATCGCGCATGCGGCTGTGGGAGTTTGACCGACTGGGGGGCATCGCGTCCGAATCCTTTGATATCAATGAAGCAATTCGTGTCCGCGGTACTTGGGTTCTTGTGGCTGAGCAACGAGCAGCTTGGATTCGACCCTACTATCGTCACCGACGATGACAAGCAGTACATCGATATCGAACGGAATAGCTGCACTGAGCGTCTTATCATTGACGGGGTGATGAGACGGACACCTTGCATCGCTGGCCGAGCAACTACCTGCTGGAGAGCCCACTGCGAGGGCGACGCCTCATGATCTCGCGCGGTTGAGCTCCTCATACTCGCGTAATTGAATCTCCTCGTTCTGCATAGTTGAATCCCCTCATGCTCGCGTGCCTCTGGTCCGCCACAATGTGGCTGAGTCTTGGAGTTGCCAAAACCGGTAACTCTCAGCTTCGACTCCTGCGCGCGATGGGGAGGTGGGGGTGCTCTACCCCGCCACAGCGCAGCGACCAGGCGTCGCACTGTCTTGCAATGTGCTATAGTGCCGTGTTGGCCTGTGTTCGGCCTGCGCTGCCTGATTAGGCAATCAACAAAAACTATCCATCACTACGGATCTAAGACATTTTGACCCCTGTTTGCCTGCTGGCCAATCAGCGCACGTTTGCCGTCACAGATTAGCCATGGTTGTCGTTCAATTAAGGTTTTCTTGCCACACGTCAAGCCCCGAACCGATCGGAAATTCCCAACTTGGTCTAGAACGGTGTAGGGGTCGGATGTGAGGAAGAGTAAAGGGTTAGAGGTTCACGGCTTTTCACACTGCTTTCCTTATTTCCATTCACTCGTCGCTGAATCGATATTGATTTGGTGGCCAGCGGTTTCGGGGGACTGGTGTTGGTTTGGAAACCAAATTCACCAGGGGGGAAGACGTGTGGCTCACAAAGTGCGTTCCTTGCCTTTGCGCGCGCCTAACGCCGACGCTGACCCGTTATCGCAGTTATCGCCTCACGACCGACATGCATTTCCCCTTCTTGACCTCGCAATGGAAGCCCGCAACCGGCTCTGAAACATTTCATCACGCAGAAAACACAAGCGGCGCGCCATGGCTCGTCCAATGTGAACCACCTCTATGACGTCTTCTACCAAGCATACCATCGCAACCCCACGGTCGTCGAAGCCTCTCACGTCTCGGTGACATGCGACATGCCCTCCTTGCGAGATGAGGACATCGCCATTCGGCACTAGAGGGAAGAAATCGGACGCCAGATTGATCTTATCTCCACGAAGGTTGCAAGGCGCAGTTACTGAGAGCCGACAGCATAGTCGTAGCGGTTATGCGCATTTGGTGCAGCCAGCCAGCGATCAGCATAGGAATTAGCCAAGGCAGTAAACTGAGAAACATCAAATTGCCGTGCCAACCCAGCGTTTTGCAGTGCTGCCACGGCTGCCAAGGTCCAAGTAACACAGCTCTGTTGCGGCGTTGCACCGTTGACGGGAACTGGAACCGTAGCCAAAACCGACTGGATCTGGACGTCTGTGGTATTGTTGGGCACTTTTCCTATCAACACTCTGCCGAGAAGACGACCGCTGCGCATAGAATCGACTCGTGTCTTTGGCCGAAATATCCAATTACGATTCGGATTTGTGTCTTGCCTCGAGATGGGGTCCAAAACCGCTACATCAAATATATCGAACGCAAGGCTGTCGGGACCTCTGGAGCTTTTTGGTGTAATCAAGATGCCCCAATGGAAGGCCTCGTATCCAAGCCGAACCCTGTTCTCTCCAAGCGATAGTTCGTCCCGGTGGTGGATCGAAACGTAAACTCGACGTTTATTGCGTTTATTACTCAAGATGATTGCCGTCAGAGGCGGCATCGGAACTTAGGTTTCAGCCTCCGATGACGCCGGGGTCGTCGGTGAGCGAGCCAATGAAGAAGAGGAGGAAGTCGACGGTGGCGTTGCAGCTGTGGTGGAGGCGAACGACGCGGACACAGATAGCTTAGACAGTGTACCTAATTTAGGTCATTGACGATGAGCTAGATGGATCAGTCAGACCCTGTAAAGCCCCTCTGTATCACAGGGGTAGTTTTACTTACTTTGCCTTTCGGTTGTGTGCTGCTGCTGGCTTAGTGACGCCTGCTGGTGGGTTGGAGAAGACACGCGACGGGAGGCGACTGACTTACCAGTTCCAGTGGCAGCAGGTGCGACCACGACGTCCCTCGCGTAGATGATGATCGCTAGGCCGTCTTCGTTTTCCTCAATGCCGTCCCTTATCTTCTCAAAGTCGTCCGTATTGAGCAATCGAAATGAGCCAGGAAGTAACGTGAATAGCCATCAATGTTGTAGCCCTGGCGTCATTTATGTTTCCAAGAGTAACATCTCTCTACAAGCCGAGACGGACATTCAGTCGGAGATCTGCAGAGAATTCGGACGCAGTGACATCACGGCGGCAGCAAGTATTGGAAAGTCTGATTCAGCAATAGGGTCCCGCATTGAGCTTGAGTCCTCCAGCGTATTTTCATCATGGATCGAACTCTCATGGAACAGTGGCGGTGTTCTAACACTCGTGTTGCTGCTGTCCTCATCACGTAGCGGTGATCCCCACGTACTAACCGCACCTTTCCCTTCGTCGTGATCAATTGAATCATTCGGCTCTATTTCCATCTCCGAAGAGCGGACTGATAGCAGAGTTGGATCGCCTAGAGCCTGTAACTCAATGTTGAATGTCGGAGGTGGAGTTAGTAGGCACTGGGTGCTGCAGCTAGATAACGCGTTGCACATGTAGGGACATCGGAAGCGGAGAGCAGAAGGGATAGGTGAGGTCTCACTTGTTTGTTGTTGGATGTGTTATTCCGTCGACGGATGAGAGATGGTTGTTTGCATCCCTCACTGCGCGGTTAGTTGAATCTTCTATCCTTGCGCGCTTGGTTGAATTCCCTGTGCGTGGGTGGACTCCTCATCATCGCACAGGTAGAGCTCCCTCTCAGATCACATCTCGACAACAACAACACAACGATTCCATCGCCAACCACGCCCACAACCACGCCCACAACGCCCCCAAACCTATCTCGAATCCTTCATGACACTCAAGTGCAAGCGATCCGATCACTCCAACACCGGTACATCCGCCTCGTCTTGCCAAAAACGCGCCCGCTGCACCGATCCAAGCCTCAGTCCCTCTCCTGCGAGCCGCATATTTCTATTGACGGAAGAGAACCCCCGCGAGCATACCAAGTCGCTGTCTCTGCGATCCGAGACAATGCCAAAGCTTGGCTCACCCAGTCCTAAACGAGCCTCACCGCCTGCCCGACCCGATAAACGCACCAAGCTCTGGGCCTATAACGTCAACGTTGACTCTGTGACAGACTATCCGGACGAATTGAAGCTACACGTTGAGAACACATTGCCGAGCCAGCGGGAGAGTACCCCTGTCGCCGCAGGGCTTCCAACCGAACGCATACTGAATCGCACAGGCCCTTTTGTCCACGAATTGTCTCACTTTTGGCGTGCGTTCGTACGTGAGGGTAGACCTGAGATGGACTTGCGTCACGCACACGATTCGATTGATATTTTGACTTCGTTTATTCGTTGCGCTTACGAATGAAACAAACGCAATAGCTCCTATTTACTGCCAAGAGTGGCAAGGTAGAAGAATTTAAAGATAGATGGCTGGAAGGCACACCTGGCATTGTGTCACAAGTAGTAGGGCGATATCAATAGCCGCAATGTACATTAAACGTATCAATAAAACTGCAACTGCTTCATAGTCTCGATTGATTATTATACATGCATCTGATTTCCAGGTTCATCGAATTGAGTCCAGAGACTACGTTCAGCCTCCAATTCACTCTTGTATCGAGGCATAGCACGTCCAAACTCCAAGTACCAATCTGGGATATTCATAAGACAATAGTGTGCCTTTGTGTATTCCCAATACTCGGGATACCAGCCACTAAACGCCCAGTCAATAATGGCTACGATTCTGCCATTGTCCACGATTATATTGCGCTGGGCGAGATCCGAATGCGTGAAGCATGTACGGTAACGATGTGAGTGGCATTGTAAGACTTGCTGCCCGAAAACTTTTCCACAATCCTCCCACGGATTGTAGCCCCGAAGGAAGTTATGAAACTCGTCGTGGTTGGAGAATGGGCCAACGGGTCTAGTTCCAATTCGATAATCGAGGCAAGAATTCGAATATGCTGACGCAACAATGCCTTTTTGTGGTGGTTCAAGCTCTCGAAGTTGGCGAACAAAGCCGGCAAGCTCATTGACAATGGCCTTCTTTTGATCTACCGATAGCAGATTCTGTGTCCAAGCCGCTTCGAGATCCATTCCCTTGATGTATTCCAACTCAATGAAGAGCATCCCGTGGTATGTGTACGTCCTACGAATTTTCGGCACTGGTATAGAGGTAGCTTGGGCGACGAATCGCAAGGCTTCAAGTTCGGGCAGCTGGCAGGGGCCTTTGACGATTGTATGTCTCCCTACTCGGACTACGCTTGGACCTAAGGAGCCGAAGAGACGCTTTGCCACTGAAGTGCGGATATGTAGGAACAGGGATACGCCTTGCTCGACAAGGGCGTTTACCATTGTGCCGGAATACAAGATCTAGCAGATCAGTTTTTCTCGTATCAGGTGCAAGTCCAGGGTCGGCGTGCGAGTGAGGAGGTGTGCGAGCGAGAATGTAGACGTGCGAGAAGGTGGGTGTGCGAGTGCATCAGAATAAGCCAACCGTATCGCTCGCCAAGCCGCTAAGATAACGGATCTTAGCCGTCACCAACAACACCCTCTCTATTTACTACACCATCTCATCCACCCCATTCTCATACTAGATCCTCGTCGATTACGGCCGCGAGCTCCCTCCAGCCGGATACTGCGATTGGATATGTGACGAAGAAGGATGCGTAAGGCCCTCTGCCTTTCCCGTATTAGAACTTTGCTAATAGTGCCCGTTGCAGCTTCTACCTCGCGCAGTTTTATGGCACACCTACCCCCCGAGTCCCACACCAGGCTGGAGAGGTCTCGTTTCCCATCGCGAACGATGTCAGCTTCGGTTTTTTGATATAACAACCATCGGGGTTGGGAGCAATTGCACAATTGGAAGGAAGGAGGGCAGTACGACTCGGGTGGGATGGGGATGATGTTTTTCAACTTGGCTACATCGACTTCGCCGCTACCAAGTCTGTTGGGTGACCTTGCACAAAAGATGATATCATTCTGGCGGAGGTGAACTCGAGTATGAGTGAATTCTATACCTCCATCGACCAGCGCAAAGCATTGAACGGTTTTCAGGACTTTGATCATGACGATTGCCGAGGGCCGGGGAAAGAAAGGAGTTGATGCGATCAAGTTGGGCGTGGCGGGCGAAAAATTTCCTCTTGTGCCACGACGGTTGCTGTTTGGAGTTTCATTATTCCATAGAACAAGAGGAATTGGTTGACAATAGCACGCCGCATCAGTACGCGCCAGTCCCCACCGTAAACGCCCAACAACGGAGATGGAGCAGGGCTGCGGCCGCCAAGATGATGCGTTTGGAAAGAAGACGGAGGGTCAGGGGATGGGGGCACAAAGAGGGATGGCTGAAAGCGGCTGAAAGAGGCTTCTTGATTTTCAAGAAAGAAAACGCAGGTAGAGGGCGAAAGTCAAGACGAAGGCATCCCTTCTTTGTCCTTGGTAGGTCAGGTGACTATCAGGTGACCATGGCGGGAAACCCGCCAAAACGTCGACCAAGGTCCCTCACTCCAGCCCAAAACATGCTGGCCGCATCAAGCTTCCTGCCTACAAACTCCTTGCAAAAACGTAGTCAATTGCAGCTAAGCCTTGAAAGCTCTAAGTCATATTACCCGATTAGGCAATTGCAAAAATCCGTTGATTACGTAGGGTTAAGCCCTAATTCTACAGCCGCCGCCGCCGCCAACGCCCTGTAGAAGAGCTATTTCCTTATACCCTCGCCCGACCTCAGCACCACTGTACACCCTTCTCTCGATGAAGGTTTTTTTCATAGCGCGCGGCTCCTCAGGCTCGTGAGCCGATGCGACAATCAGGCCGGATATGGGAGACCCGCCCCTGGCGGCCCTGGAATCGTACCCAGCATCGTGTACCGGCTTGCGCATCAGTTTGCACCTCGGCCACAGCTCCGTCTGCGTCCTCTCGAGTCTCCCGAAGTGGCTGGACAGGTGTACTGGGCAAAAAGGGAAAATGACTCGAGGTTCTAGACGCAGAACGAGGCGGCTGAGATGAGGGTGGACATGATGCAAGGCGTGTTCTGGGCGTGGGTTGTGTAGAGGAATGCAGCAAGTTGGAGGGTAAAATGGTAGCAGTTACGCGTATGGAGGTAACGCAGAGATGCAACAAAGGTAGATTAGAAAGGGTTTGTAACGAGGTGTTGTCAATGGTTCCAAATTTGGTTCAGGAGCTGGGCGAACTGAAGAGATTGAGGACCTAGAGGAGGGCGCCGCCAGCCTCTCTACGCTCTCCTCCCCTTCTTTTCCGCCGGCACCGCCGCCCCTCTGCGCGTTGTCCTCTTGCTAGAGGGTATGTAACAGTAGCCACCTCTATAGGAGCTGAAGTATTGGTGGAGACTGTGGCTTGGTGGCTTACAAGGTAAAGAATACAGAACAAAACAGGCATTACAACCATTCACGTTCTTGGCGGATGAGCTCCCGTTCCGATGCGAGCTCACAGACCATGTTCTCCACCTACACTACTTATGCCTGATACATACCACAGTAGAGAACGGGGGGCGGAGGGGCAGCTAGGGCGCGGACTGTGAGGCCCTTCCCACCCTCTCCCCCCTCAGCCTCACCCGCACAAAACACCCTATTGCCGTATTGCCAGGTAGGTTCAGCACGGGCGCTGAGGCGTGATTTCTACAGCGCAGCGAGCACGTGTTGCATCCAAGTCGGCAAGGGCGAGGTTCGAAAGCGCTTGATCCCAGCCTTCGTTTGACCTACTGCCGGTCCTGGTGCGACGCCTGGTTGTTGTGCTGTGGTTGAGGCCGCCGATTAGTCATGCTTGCATAGCGAGGAGCGACCAAGGACTTTGGCGGCACTGGCCAAAAATTGCGCTTGCCGACATTCGGCGTCGCGGTGATATCCCTTCTCCCTCCCCCAACACCCGTCGCGCACATAGACATCATTTCGCATTCCCACCAATTTGGAAGAGATGGCGCTGCGTATTGGACAAGTGCTTCGAGGGGGAAAAGGAAAGTATGAGCTGCTGGAGCCGCTGAAGGGTTCCAGTGTCTTCAAAGCCCGGGTGCTGTCCAACCCTTCAATCCAGGGAGAATGGTATGGCTCTCTCTGCTCAAGTGCCACGAGTATTAACAGCTTACCATCGCTTGAGGGCCGTGATCAAATCTGCTGCTACCCACGAAGAAAGCATTGGTCTGAAGCGAGAATACCGCAATTACGGGATCCTCGAAATTGCCTCGTGCCCGTACATCCGAACTCTGCACGACATAGTACGCTCAAATGGAGATCAACACGACCCGGGATGCCTGGTGTTTGAATGGATGGATCTGGATTTGCGATCCGTCCAGGCCAACCGATTCCGAGGCGACCCAAGGTTGCCAAAAGTGGTGTCTAGAGCGGTCCTGTCGGCTCTTGGACTTTTCAAAAAGCTCGGTGTCGTTCATACAGGTAAACCAATCGTTCCTCATTTACACTCCCAGTACTAAAATAACTAGATGTTAATGTAAACAACATTTACGTCTCCGACATTGATGGGCTCTCGCCAATTGCCAAGCTGGGAGATCTAGGGAATTGTACGTGTTCTTTTCACCTCTGCCTGACAGCGCTCATATTCATAGTGATTACTGAGGGCTCTACAAAACAACGTGGTCAAAGCCTGCCATGTCGGGCGCCTGAGGTATGGCAAGGCATGGGATGTCAACATTCTTCTGATGTATGGTCACTTGGTGTTACGGTTAGTGCTCACACCTACCTCTCCGAGCGAAAGCTAAGTTGAAAGTTGGCACGTCGATTATCACCGCGCCCCCTCTTTGGTCCCAGTGACAAGATCATCCAAGGGTTTACAGAAGCGTGGTGTATCGCGAAAATCATCCGTCTCCTTAGCCCGCTAGGTCCGCCTGCTGATTGCCGACCCTACAAGGACGAGTTTGAGCTTGCAGAACAATTAGCCGTCATGGACAATCCCCACGATGGCACGAGGCTTATCAAAGGAGGCACTTTGCGGGAGGAACTACAGCGGCTCGCAGAGCCCCCGGTGCCATCGGAGCTAGTAGAGTTTATCGAGTCTTTACTAGTTGTCGATCACAGCAAGAGACCCATAGCTTCAGAAGCACTTCAACATCCCTATTTGCAATCTTTTACATGAAGAAGATGTTGGCTTTTAGGAAGCCTTGACACCCGGCCGAGAATTTGCAAAGGAGTGGGTAGGCTCGCAGTTTGAAACTTGGAATTTCGAGGACACAAAGAGTTCACAAAGTCAAGGCAGAGATACACGGTACATCAACAACATGGCGCACAACATAGCGCCTCTCCTATCTTCTTCTGAAGCCGGGTGGTGAGTGGCCATGACACCCGTCGGCGAATACAGTAGATGCATGGATATTGCAAGGCCCAGTGCCGAGCCCTCCATCCAGACTCCTCTTCTCCCCGAGCTCGGCAAGGCTACCTCGCGACGAAAATTGAACTGGACGATATGCGGTCGCGGTGGAATACAAACGACGTCTTTTCGTGCAAAGAGTTCGTATTCCCCCATGGCGATCATGCTCTCTGTATGAGGATCATCAAACCCAATCTGCGCGCTCGCCAGAAGGGCATCGAGACTGTTGTTCCCCCCGGGGGGAGGGAGCGACACTGAAGTGGCATTCTTTCCAATGGACATGGCCGAAAAAGGAGATTCCGACAGCGACTTTGGGATCCAGTGTATTGATTGGTATCTACATACGCACATTCCACCGGATGGAGACGAAATCAAAGGGGTTTAATTTTCGGCCAGGTTATCTACGCTTAGCCTCTACTAGATACTTGACTGATCGCATAGAACCGCGCGCACGTGGGGCTTGCTATTCGCCGTATAGTAGTGTCCATGGGATGGATGCGTCTTTGCCCTCGAGGGGGTCATCCGCATGCAGCGAATCGCCGAGCTCGAGGAGCGGATCTGTGCCCACTTCCCGCGGCGGCGGCGTCTGCAGCCACGTCGGATGCAGGAGCCCAAATCACTCCAACAAGAGGTTCAACATATCCCCCCCTACAGCGCGGCAACCGGGGGCTATACCACGACCGGAAGCACGCCAAATGAAAGCTAAGATCCAGCTCTTTCCAGCCCGCCCTCGTTGGTCTCAATACAAGGCCTGGTTGTTGGGCTGTGGGTAGTTGGAGCTTTGCTGCTCTACTGCCACAGGGGTAGGTCCGCCCGCAGCAGCATCCCGTTCGGCGTTGGTCTCGGGGACGTCCTCGTGAAATTGCGCGGTTGCGAGTGCCTCGTTCTGGCGAGGCATCACGTCGAATCTCGTAAACCCAATGTATTCGACCGATTTCCGGACCTCTTCGGTACGTTCACGATAGACGTAGATGGCGAGTCGTCTTTCTCGCTCGAGGTAGCGTATGCTAGCATAGAGAGGATACAAATGCCGGGGTTCGGAGATGGGGCGGTCCATTTGTACGACGACGCGGCGCGCTTGGTAGAAGACGGCCTTGCAATATTGCGACCGCTCGTTTTTTGTTTTCACGAGCAGAGGCAGGTCTGCGGTCTCCACGAGCAAGGTAGCCTTTGGTGCCAGGGCGCAGATGTATTCTCGGGCCGTCTTGTGCCATGCGTTTTCGTCGGTGTGGAGCTGCGCGAGGTATCGTAGGTTGAACGCGAGGCGAGTTCCATCCTGGACGAGCAAATCGACGGCTGCCTCGAGGATTATTAACTTTAGCTCGGTGGCCAACTTGCTGATGCGACTTAGCACGGTGGGCTCTGTGGACTCGGCCTCCATCGCCTCGGGAGTCGGCTTCTGCTTCTCGGGCCCATGCTCCACGGAAGTTGGGAGTTCCACCGTGTCGTTTGTAGTTGCAGTCTGACAACCTAGTAGAAATACCCGGAAAGCGTCTATTGATGCAAAGTATGAAGATGGAAGGATTTGCGGGGAGGAGAGGGGAGGAGAGGGGCTTCGTTTGCGCTTCGAGCAGCCGTGGGAAGCTGCCGACGACATCATCAACCGTTGTGCAAAGCGCAGACGTAGACGTAGCTAAAGAGGAGGGAGCGGCTGTATTTGACGTATTTGAGTCGATGGCGGGTCGACAAGCGTGCATGTGGAGGGTAATTCGCCAAGCCGCTAAGACAACAAACACCCTCTCTCTTTCCTTCACCATCTCATCCACCCCAGTCTCATACCAGATCCTCATCAATTACGGCCGCGAGTTCCCTCCAGCTGGATACTGCGATTGGATATGTGACCAAGAGGGATGCGTAAGGCCCTCTGCCTTTCCCGTACTGGAACTTTCATTGTCGACTGGGCGTTTGGTGGCTGGTATCCCGAGTATTGGGAATACACAACGGCACACTATGGTCTTATGAATATCCCAGATTGGTACTCGGAGTTTGGACGTGCCATGCCTTGAGACGACATCGAATTGGAGGCCGAACGTAGTCTCTGGACTCAATTCGATGAACCGGGAAATCAGATACATGTATGAAAATCAAATCGAGACCATGAAGCACCGACCTTTCGCCAAAGCTTTCGCGCGACTATCATCGGTTCTTCGCGCGGAATGCTATAGTGCTCTATGGAATGATCTCTGGGCAAATTCCATAAACAGACAATAGAAATTACATTCCATACCAATCTCTCCACCTTCATTCCGCACCACGGACACCACCCTCCGCAGCGAACGCTTCCAGCTACATAACACATCAATACCAGTCCTCCTATGCTACTATCCCGTATCTTCTCCTCCAGCCTCGCCCAATACTCCATTGCTTGCTGCAATTTGAACGGCATAGTACATTTGTAGCCATGGGAATCGACGCCGGCTTCGACATGGTCCCTCGTCTGTCCAAAGGAGTCGTCGATAAGCACAACTGGGATCAATTCATCAGCTCCATCAAGCAACATTACCGAGACGACCCCCAGGTCGAGACGAAACCGAATTACATCCTGTTCAAGGCTGGGGAACGCCCCAAACTCCCCTTTGAAGGCCACAAATTTCTCCGTTTCAGTTCCAAAGTCTCGGGAGCCAAGGCAGCGGCCACAAGAGCCCAAAGTTACATCGACACGGTTACACGTGTCGCCAGAGTTCACTTTGGCTCGCGCGTCCAGTGCTGGAACGATGGTGCGGATCGTTACGGTACTTATGACTGGGGTGAAGTCAACGAATCAATAGAATCGTATGAGCAGGTCCGTCATGCTCTCATAGGCTCGCCTTCCCTCTTATTTGACATTGTCTAATTACTCTTCCCGCTTCTCAGCTAGACGAGCCCGAGTCCCACACCAGCATCGCATCTTTCCTCACCGGATCCGATCCCATCAAAGAGCTTGGCATTCCAGTCTTTGAGATCAAAACCATCCCTGGAAAAGGCCGGGGTCTCATTGCCCGTTTCAATATATCCAAAGGCACTCGGATTCTTTGTGAGGAGCCGCTTATTACAACGCGGCCCATGCCGCCCAGCGAATTAGAGCTGTTCCTTGCGGCAAGGCTAAAGGCGCTACCTAGAGTATCACAAAGGCAATACCTGTCTCTCCACAACAACTACCCGGGAAAGTATCCATTCGCCAATACCTTCAAGACGAATGCTCTGCCCTGCGGGGCGGGGTCGATAGTGGGTGGAGTCTACCCCACAATCTGTCTGATCAATCACAGCTGTATCCCAAACTCTCACAACAGCTGGGACAGCAACGCGAAGCACGAGACCATCTACGCGATCCGACCAATCAAAGCGGGAGAAGAGATCACTATCCCCTACGATAAAGGAGGCACATCCGCCACACGCCTTGCCTTTCTCAAGGAAGCCTTCGGCTTCGACTGCACCTGCCGCGGATGCTCCCGCCCCCCCTCCGACCTCCAAGCCAGCGACGCCCGGCGTCTACGCATCCAAAGCCTCGACGACGCCATTGGGGATCCATACCGCATGCAAAGCCGGCCGAGGCAGAGTCTGAGAGACTGCCGCTCGCTGCTGCAAGCCCTCGAAGAGGAATACGATGGGTGCGCTGGGGCCCTCGGCGCCAGACTCTATTACGACGCCTTTCAGGTCAGCATCGCGCATGGAGACCAGGCTCGTGCGGGCGTCTTCGCGGAGAGAGCGTACAGGGCCAGAGTCGTCTGCGAAGGGGAGGGCAGCCCCGAGACGCAGAGGGCGCGGGCTCTGGCGCGGCGGCCGGCGGATCACAATAGCTTTGGACTGTGTTCTATGAAGTGGAAGTCGACGAGAGGAATGGTGCCGGAGGGTCTGGACACGGCGCAGTTCGAGAGGTGGCTGTTTAGGGAGTGAGTGTGTTGTGGGTCAAGGTCGCCACCCTCGACGGCGCTGGCCAAAGTTGGGCGGACTGACGGATAAGGGAAAGGCGGGGTAGCGACGATAAGGCAACAGCAAGTCATCAGTACCCATCCTTATGTGCACAAGTAATCACTTTTTTTTATTCGAATCTTGCACCGATGACGACGACTGTGGCACGGTGAAAGAAGATGAATGGCTTGGTCAGACCACTGAAAGAGGCGGCTTGCTAGACTTTCCTTTGAGATCCGCATTCACGTGACCCAGCAGCCTCTTTGACTGTCAATCCCCCCTACGAACCTCTACGAAAATACAAACATGTATTTCTTTAAGGCGCCGTCACATGCAGGGGGTTTACACGGCTTGGAAGGTTTCGTCACTCATTGCCGCAACCGCTTCTTAAGTCGTTCTATCTTTTTTTTTTTTTTTCCTTTTCGACATCCGAGGAAAAAGTTGGGTAAATGTTCTGTTGCGAATCGACTTTGGGGTTGGAAAGATTGCAGTGATCATCTATAGCTCGTCTGTTAGTTCCCATTTCTCGGTCCGCCCGCCCGCCGAGCAGCAGTGTCGGTTTACTTTTCTCATCCACCCTGCAAGTGAAGATTGTCGCGTGCATATATAGCAAGCTATGGAATTTGAGTGGCGTCGGATGGTTGGGGCCACGTCCCCAAGTCGCCGGACATGGCGGATGCCATGCAGCCTAGCATGCTAGCCGAAGTGGCCACGACGCTGAACTCCATATGTTCTGCATCTACCGCGCTTGTCACTCACGCATGAGGCCCTTCTCGGCGCTCCAGGACGTTTGCTGTCGCCAATGGCTGGCAGAGGCCATGGAAACTAATGAGTCGATTGAGTACTTCTCGCAAGCGGGTTCTTTGTGAGGATGGTGAATGGCTAAACATATGGTCGTAGTTGCAGTCGCAAGGGGAAGGTGTTGCGTTGATTTGAAGACACAGACGAAGAACAGCAACAAGCACATTGAGATACGGAGCGCCTTTATTTCAAAAACATTATTAGAAGCCAAAACCCAATTCAAAAACGTTATTAGAAGCCAAACCCAATTCAAAAACGAAAGAATCTTCCCCTTCCGCCTTCCGCCTTCCCGCCTCCTGCCT
>MU002141.1:0-36062 GCA_010093585.1 Melanomma pulvis-pyrius CBS 109.77
GCACACCATTCATCAAGCGCCACAACGAGCTGCGCTCCTGCTTCCTAGATTTTGGCTACTACGCTCACGCGCGCGACAGTCTGGTGGCTGCTTTCGACCTCATCAACCTCATCGCTGCTGACCCCATCGTTTCGCGGTACATTTGAATTGCAAACCTTGTAGAGGATAGCAGGTTCCTTTCGCATCTACGTGTCCGCGGCGAACCACCAAAGTCGGTCCCAAGCATTGAGGACGGAGGAGTCATTGTCCAACTGTTTGCCAACTCTACGTATCTCCGGCGAGCCCAGCTAGACTGGAAAGAGTACTATTCTATGTTCGATGCCCATATTGCGCAAATACCCCTCCTTAGGTAGTTATTACACACACCTTGTTGTAATTGCATAGCTAATCGACTTAGATAGCTTTAGTAGGATGTAGGAGAAATTAAAGTTGATTAGGTTTTATTATTGTCTATTTTGTCCTACTAGTAGGACCTTTCCATTCCTTAAGTCTATGTAAGATATATTGCAGGTATTTTCACTTAGGTGAGAGCTAAGCACGGGTGGTAGGGTTTAGAGTAGAGTTTGTACTAGAACACATATTATTACAGTAATACATACAGCTACTTATAAGAAATAAGTAGTACTATAGTTAGTACTTTACTTTGTATGTTTACTACTCTTTATATAATTACATGTACAAGATAGGTTATATATACAAGAATAAACTAGCACTTATATAATTCTACTTACATGTGTCTTAGTTTTTACGCTTGCATTTATTTATAATTCTCTTGCAGTACTTTAGCTATATGCGGGCTGTAACTGCACAGCCGTGAATAGTTGGTATGCTATTTGTCAGACTACGCCAAGGCTCTAAAGGATTGTACCCCGCACAGAACCCTCTTACCCTAATATTTGTTGAACAATACATAGTGCTACGAAGAAAGGCATACAGAAACGCAAATTCATTCTCTTCTTCTCTATCTATACTATTCTGAATGACAGCTACAACATATCTCTTTGAACCGGATGCTTACTGGTGGTTGTTAGAGAAGGCTAAAAAAACCAAAGAGGAGATAGCTAGCGAAGAAAACAAGATTGTAGAGGCAACGCTGAAGATTCGCTTGCTATACACTGCTGGCTCACCAATCTATACTAAGGAGATGATACGCAATGTTGCTAAGCAGCTTGAATTCGTTGCCTCACTACCACAAGCTAGGAGGAGGGGCCAGCGCGTTACGGTGCAAGATCTTGATGAGAACCAGGTTGAGTTTGAAGTTGAGAGCGGCCTTACCCTTCTAAGAGGTTCTACTATCCCTGGAGGTAAGCTAGACCTTGAAATGGTTGTGTATGTTGGTATTCCTTATGCATATCTTGAGAAATAATTAACAAAGTAATAGAACCGAACCTTTTATATCGTACGTGCCTATTCAGCGGCTTACGTCCACGATTGAAAACCAAATCCCTCGTCTTGCATACTATAGTCTACAGATACATCACTACATAGATTGTTAGAATAAGTTTTCTAAGGAGCCCATAGATTCGTGCAATAGCCTGCCGTATGAGGAAGTGAATAGGTTTTTCCGGACTGTACGGGTTACCTGGGAGGCCAGTACAGCGTGCCAACAGCTAAGGGCAACACTTCTTGCTGTTCAGACGCCATACTACAAGGTGGTTGGGATAGACCTAGGCGCAATGGCATATAGCGATGGTCACAGCATACGGGCTGCATATTAACATGCATTGCTATTAACACTTCGGGAGATACTATGGGAGAAGGAAAAGAGAGCCAACATAGGGCTTAGCGGACAGCTAAGTGAAGGGTTGATCTATGCACAAGATCCAGGGTATACTCCAGTTGACCAGGTAGTACTAGGAGAACACGGGATTACTGTTATAGGTGATCCTGAGGGGTTTCTAGAGGTAGATGATGGGACGGCGGTTGTATCGTGTGCACCAGCTGTACTAGTAAAGCAAATTGTTACTGATCTTGCGCAACCTAGTATTATGATTGTAGATAGAGTTTCTCGAGAGGATAGCAAGACCTTATGGTAAGAATAGACACAGCATACTAGTATAGATAACAAGCTAATTGTGTACAGGTTAGACCCAGACTCACCACGAGTAAGGCAATATGTTGATGAGTTGTATGACGTACTTCCGTTTCATGGAGAGCAGGAGTTTTTTGGGGATTTGGCAATTTATAGTAGGCAACAGAAGGTTACAAATCGTCTGCTTGAGCTCGGCGCGAGTGCTCAAGACCTTGAGGAGAAGACCTAGGTGCGAGAGTACCTAGTTAGCAAATTTTATCGGAGGTTTTTACACAAAATTAAAGTCTGAGAGAAGGGACGTCTTCATGCAAGAATCTTCTAGAGATTCTCTAAGCTAAAAAGCGGTTAGAATTCTGGATGGGTGTAGTACGTATGAAACACTTGCTGCTAGTAAAGCGTAGGGAATGAAATGGTAAAAAGGTGCCTTCATGATGGCGAAATGCTGCCCGAGCAGATACTGTCAGGTAAAGCAGAGCAAGGTAGCTAGGAATCACAAGAAGGTAATGAAGTCAACGGATAATGCCAGGATAAGTTGAAACCCTTAATTAAAGTTTGGAGAAATAACCCTCATGCCTCCAAGAGAACTACATTTTTGGGGGGGGGGGGGGGATTTAAAGAATTCAGAAATTATAAACAGATTCATGCATAACTATATATATAACCTTTCTAGTTTTGCATTTGTTGTTAACCTTTTAAAGGTAGCTGGAACCTAACTTAACTAACGTACTTTGCTCCTCCATAAACTTATATATGTGGGAGATAAAAGGTGTTCCAAACTACGCTAGCGGCCTGCTAGGGGTAGGGATTTGCCATCTGTATTGCCGATCAAGTAGAGAGGAATAAAAAGGAGTGTCCGCGTTTTCAATTGTTGACCAATCCCCCCCGAAATTCAATATCCGATCCCCCTACAGAAAGAAAATCAAAAGAGTGTTCGAAGGTCCATCTGGCCTTGTATAAATACGATGTATTTCCTTTAACAACGTATTGCTCACTCAACCCCAATGACTCTGAGTGCAACCCCTAGCACTTAATCTTGACACTTCACACTCTTAATTGCCAAATGCCCTGGCAACCCAAGGCATTTCTCCTGGGAATCAGACGTGTACGCAACGCCCCGACATCCTTCTTGATTGAAGAGAGTGATGGTGCATCCTTTATCGCTTTGATACTTGAGGCTGGTGCCGACGTCGTAGTCGTGGCAACGGTTGTTGGACCAGTTGTTGCGGAGGTTGTCTCTGCAGTTGGTGACGACGAAAGCAGATGTGCTGCTCGCGAGGAGAAGAAGGATGGCAGAGAATTGCATGATGGGAAGGCGCCTCGGTAATTAAGATCTTGAGATGGCGGTGGATTGGTTGATGGAATTGATCTTGATTGTAGAATTTGGGCTTGGAGGAATCTATAAGACAGAAATTGTGGTGGTTTCTGTTATCTTTGCAGCGTTGTTGCAGGCCTTTTTATACTTCATATGCTATTCAGGCGTTCCACGAGAGCAAGCGTTTTTACAATAAGCTAGTCGATCAATGGTATTTCTACGGAATTACGCTCGCGGTCAAAAGAGTGGCTAAGCCCTAGATGTTTCTCCCTTGGGGATCTTCGAAGACAAATCCCTTACGTTCACGGTCGTATAATCTCACATAAGGCGGTCAGGCCAGGCATAATCTTACCTAGATCGACCAAGCTAGGCTAGATATAGTATTATTACGACCACCTCGCTAGAGAAGAGGCTAATTTCGACGTCCATACGAGATTATGGGGCAAGGCTAATCACCATGTGCTCTCGAGCAGGAAGAGCCGGGTAGTACCATTTGAGTTATATCTCAGCTCTAGTGGTAGCGTCGGAGTTCAGCATAGAACCACAATGCGCAGTGGAGTACAAGCCACGTAATGTGTCACGCAATATGTCATATAATATGTCATTGGTATGTAGATCGGTCGTACCTGTGCTCTAATTATCTTGTTGTTGCTGCCTAGACCCCCCAATGGAGTTATATTGTTGCGCCCCATAAACATGTACAACGGCTTTAGAAGGTTGCCCACCAATTATGTTCAATGACTTCAATGTAATGTGCAGTCTGTGTGGGCGTACATGGCATTATCAGTGAGCCTTACGAGCGGTATCCATACCGTGCATTAGCCACAGCTAGGTTGTTTCATGGCTTCCACCTTAGTACAAACGAAACTAAGAAAACAATAGAGTGAATCGAGTCTCTTATCTAGGAGGCCACTGTACCAACCTTGGTACAGCCTTTGCTATCGCATTGTGGTTGTTCAGGACGAGCCTTAGATCCGGTTTGCACATAGCAGTTCTTTTCCCTGTTGATCATATTACCATAGATTAATTCTGTAGCCTTCTGTCAAAGTCAGAGAAGAAGGAGTACATATAAAGAGGTGATATTGCGGAAGAAAGAAAACTCCCATTATCATAGGCGCCTGGGTGGTGTATCATAGTAGGGTATGAAAAATAACGGTAGCATGAAGAGGCAAGAGCGACTAAGCCATTGGAATCCAAGGGCATGTAATTGCACTGCACGCAGTATCTAGGAACAGCAACTCTTGGCCAGTGGTTGCGGGCTAGCTCTTTGAGCTCGGCAAGGAGCACATCAATCTGATGATCTTTCAAGGGAGTCCTAGGAGAGATAAGAGCACAAAGGGTTTCACCTCATATTTATGGAGAGCATCAGCCCAGGAAAGCGCGAATTAAGGTGTCGTGCCACCCTTCTTAGCTGCAACTTCTTATTTTTCTCAACAATAACTTTGTTCTTGTGGAATTTCTTGCATTAGAATTTAAGAATTATGAAAACGTATGAGCAACCATTGTAAGCTAGATATATAGTTGAAACATTACCTGTTCGACGGTAATCGCTAGCTGCAAAGTCTTCGGGGGAGTTGTAGTCATAGCTGTCAAAGAGTTATCTTTTACTAAGAGGGCTATAGGCAACATATGCTGCGTTCAGTTCCTTCGCCGTATCAACTTAGCAATCTGTTTCATGTACTGTCTCAAACGCTGAGTGGTCTGCTTGACTAGCGTCAATATTTCCGAATTTAAGGGAGCCAGTATCGCGGTGAGAGACAAGGAAGTCTAGTTGGGTATATCGGACACAAGTAATAGGAGGAGCATTCCAATCCGTCGCAACCAGCGAATACTTAGTGTGGTAGTACAGTTGTGTACGTAGGGACAACACACTTGAGTATGCCGCCATCTCACACCGAGCGGCGCCTTTGAAAATCCGATTACCGTCACCAGCTGCGATCAACATCTGGACGCAATTCAGGCAGGCCAGATGCCTAATAATTCCCGGCAAATCTCGTATGAGGTGTTGTCTGTATTTTCCATACCTATGGCCAAATGGACCAAGTATCCCAATTCACTCTTGTAACGAAATTGATCTGGACGTTCTTTAAAGATCAGGTATAGAGCGCTGTTACCAAGGCAAGATCCTATGGGAGTGGCCGAAATTAGGAAGACAACTGGGAGAAGTACTAGTTCGACATGAAAGCCTAACAGAGGCCGGAATTCTTGGAACTATTACGAACCCGTTATCCACAAAATGTATTCTATTAGGTTAACGCCAGCAAACTATCTGAGCCTTCCAACCAAAAAATTCAACGAGTGCCTGTCAGGACGTTACACAATTGTCTTCGCGCTTGGATCTCCAATGGGCGCGAAACAACTCTGTATGATCTACGCTGGATGACTCTCTTATTGCGCACAACATATGGCAGGACTGCATCATGTATCCTTTAATATGCAAAGACTGGTAGAGGTAGACTGCGTATGGATGAGCCCGTCATCTCATTTGTATACGACTCTACAGTGGCTTTAGCTCCCACGTGACATAAATCCTTGCGTTAGGGAGCGGGCCGATATCCCCGCGGCTAGTATTTTAAAACTTAGCCCATCCCAACGCCTTCCGCTTCGAACGCTCTTACGGTTTTTCGATCTCCCCTCATTACGATTACTCCATGTCTCTACTCTGCAGGCTAACTGTAACCTTCACACCAGCTGCATTCCTCAGACCCACTGCCCTTAGACCCACTGCACTCCTCAGGCCTGCTTTACTGCTTAGGCTACGCGCACATCACAACTCGGCCCTCTTGCGCCACGCAGATCTTTGTCAGACGCCGCTATACCACTCTGTTGTCGACCACTTCCAACACCTGCTTGGGCCGGCGTTTGGCCGCGTCAGCGACGCCGCTGAGCCTGCAGCCTGCACGAACCGCCCCTTACTAGCCTTCACGGGCAGTGTGCGTTCGTCGCTAGATACGAACCTTACCCAGCACATCTACATCGCTGACACTACCACTGGCACCCTCACTGTTGTCCTGCACGGTGCCAACAACGCTCGCAGCCCACAATGGGCTCCTGATGGCCGCCGCTTGGCATTTCTAAGCGACTCGACGGAATCTGGCATCTACCAGGTATACATAGTCGACATCACGGACCCGTGTTTACCTTGCAGCCCAAAGTCTGTAGTGTCTCTACCTGGAACGGCGGAAACACTCACGTGGAGCCCTGATGGCTCACATCTGTTGGTCCAGGTGGCCGAGCTGGATGCGGACCAGCAGGGGCGCTTGGGTCGGGCACTACGGGTAGGATAGCAAGCAATTCATCTAGTTGGATGCCGTCAATTCATGCACGAGGACTTGCTCGTGGTTGGCGAAGTGCGTGGGTGGTTGACCCTTCAATGCATCAGGCGAACCGTGTGGGTGAACAAGAAGCCAACATATGGCAAGTAACGTGGATGGGTAAAGAGCAGCTACTGGCCGTGGTGTCACCATCGCCTGATGAGGATTCATGGTATAATGCGCATCTCGCAGCGTTTGACTTGCGTAACGGAAAATGGCGTGCGCTGTACGCTGGGTCGAAGCAGCTTGGGAAGCCTGTGGCGGCTCCATCCGGAAGCGCTGCTGCAGTTATTGAGGCTGTGGCCAGTGACCGAGGCGGCATTGCTGGACATATACTTCTCTTTGATCCAGCCCCACGTACGCTCGATGTGAACGATGTTGATGTCACCGACCTATGCTGGACGCGTGAGTCTCTTTTGTCGTTCGTCGGGCTGCGTAAAGGCCGTACAGTTGCGGGTCATTACTGTCTGGAGTCGGGAACAGTAGAAGAGCACTGGAACAGCCCACTGACATGCGGCCATCTACTACCAGAGATTGCCGTCACTCGTGAGGGGGCGTTTGCGGTGATATCTGAGGGCTGGGAACAGCCTCCGGCGCTATGTGAGGTCCTCAATGGGCGTGAGCGTGTTATTGCAGATTTCGCACATCCTGGGACAGACTGGCTCCGGTCACGCGTTGGGAGTGCTGAGCTTACCGTTTGGTGCAGCACTGATGGACTCGAAGTAGATGGCCTCCTCTGCAAACCTGCAGGCCGAGGCGAGCCACACTCATTTGTGCTAAACGTACATGGAGGACCAGTATGGGCATTTCGGAATCAATGGCAGATGAGATCTCCCATCGTAGCGCTACTTGTCGCACGCGGCTACGCTGTTCTAAGCGCTAACCCGCGCGGCTCAGTTGGCCGCGGTGCCGCTTATGTCGATCGTGTACTTGGCGATATGGGTGGCGGTGATGCACAGGACTTGGTCTCGGGCGTCGACGAGATGGTAGCGCGCCATGTTGCAGATCCAGCCCGTGTGGGTGTCATGGGAGTAAGTTATGGAGGATATATGGCAGCATGGCTCCCCACACTCGGTCAGCGCTTCGCAGCTGCCGTGCCTATCGCTGGTGTCACAAACTGGATGTCTAACCATGCCACCTCCAATATCGGAATTTTCGACGAGCTTTTCTTCCACGCCTCACCCTACGATGACCGTGGACCCTACCTTACAAACAGCCCCGTTATGCGCGCTTCCCGTGACCATGCGCGCTTCCCGTGACCATGCGCCCACACTTCACATCGCCGGCGCTCTTGACCGCTGTGTCCCACCTTCTCAGGCCATCGAACACCATCGTGCCCTCATGGACGCTGGCGCGGAGTCAGCAATGATCGTTTACCCACGAGAGGGTCACGGTATACGCCAGTTCCCCGCCTATCTAGACTTTTCTTGCCGTGTAGCAGGCTGGTTCGAGCATCACATGCCTGCTTAAGGTAGAGATCTAGAAAGTCTAGATATGCCCTCACTATATCAATATTTTGATTGCTCCAGATGTTCTAGCTCAAGATAGTATTCCTGGGCCAATTATAATCAAATAGAAAAGCACCTGACAAGGTGATATCTCCCCTTGGTAGTCTTTATATTTTAATGATAGACTCGAAAGCTAGTTGTCAACTTAATATCTCTGTCCTTCTCTTCCGCGCTTTCACCCTATGTGCGGGTAAGCATACTCTGTGTTTCATGATCGGCGTCGCGACGCAATGAGTCCTTTCTGCCCCAGTTCACGCCGTACTGCGTAGTGCATCGTGCGCGCTTCCAGGACGCCTTTTATCAGAGAGTGATTCGATCGCCGGTCAAGATCAACGTAGAATGCCGGAAAGCGTAGTATAATATGTTGAGGACAGTCGTAGAGGCGAAGAGCTATCAAAAAGACAGATCTAGTAGTTGCTGCTAATGGTTTAATAGTCTCGCCTCTTGAATTTTCCGGTGCGGTCATTTATTATTGTGCTAACGTACGCACATGGGCTATTCTCACATTCTAGAATATTCATCTGGAGAAAAGGGCTATTGATTAAAATCGCCGCATACAGGGCTGTGGATATGTGAACGAAAAGAGAACCACCCTGATATGGCTTGGCTGCTGGAAACGCCCACGTTTTACCTTTTTAGCGGATCTTAGACCATTGGCAGTGACCAACACTTCTCTTAGTTCCTTTCATGTCTTATTAATTCCCGCAATTCTAATATGCCGGTCGATTAGATCAGTGGAAACGGGGACATTTGGCTTACTCTACCGCGGACGGTAGTGCTTTCAACGTGATTCCATTGCACGCGGACTAGAGCAATTCCAGCCAGCACTTGATACATGTAGCCTACGCTGGAACAGATGAGGATTTACGTCGAAGACTGTGACTATTGGCAAAAAACTTCAACAGGACTCGGTCTTTTGCATGGCACACGGAAGAATGACCCATAAACTCCTTTTCCAGACTGGTCAAGTTGGTAACCAATATCATGAGTCCATGAACTAATGTTGGAATATCTGGGTCTAAAATACGTGTCGCCATATAGAAAAATCGTTAGTCCAGGTGATGATCCTCATACAATGGCGCCCTACATGTCTCAAGGTGAGTCAACCGTGATTGTCGTACTTGCGCTCATCCTTCACATATCGCACCGAGATGACAATAGATGCTCCGTGGCTAACTTCTAGCAACAAACAGGCGCTTCAATGGCCTCCGAGGACGCCGTTGCCCTTGCAAAGTCTTTGTTCCCCGCCTCCCCGTAAACCTCTGTCTCTACATCTTCGAGATCTTACGTATGCAACGCACTCGTCGCGCAAACCAACACTTCGCCTAAGACTAGCCTCAACTCAAGCCCGAGTTTTAAAGAAATCCGTTTCGCGCTAGCTTAAGTCAGCGTAGCGACAAGCAGACGCAGACATGTCCGTATACGTATCCCACAACGGGAGAAGTTGCAAACGAGCTTTGGGCCAAAATACAAAGTACTAGTGTGTTGTATTAAGTGCTTACGAGAGGATATAAATACGATGGCTATAATCATAGCTCTTGGCGTTAAGGCGGGCAGCTCAATCTACAGTGTGTTGGCATGTGGGTCCGCATCCTTGAATGAGGCAAATCTGATGTTTAGAAAGCGGGTAGACCCGTAGGATTTGACCAATCGTAGAAGCGCAATCCACACGGAGAACGACCCCACAAGCGTTAGTACTCTTCAAGGATGCGAAGCGACTCCCTAACGCCCTACGCAAAGAGCCGCAGAGATCTGGGGCTCAGTGAGACAACGAGATCCCGAAGCTTGACTTTACCTTATCCGCCTTGTCCGCTCTGTCTGACCTTCGCCCCGACTGATGGATTAAGCTTAAAAAAAGAAAACACTAGTATTCCATTGCATAGCTTGAAGTAGAAGGTGCTAATGCACAATATGTTTCCACCACCGTATGACTTTACACAAGTACTTCGACGCACAGACAAAATTGCTGATAGCGATATGTCCTCCACTTTCCCGTAGCATTGATGCGGGTACCAGAAAGGCGCAGATACTCTTCTATATTATCAATGCTTCCATTCATGTCGTTTACTTCGCCATTTAGTCTAATCTCGTAACTTATAGACGCTCTGAAAAGTCAAGATCCATGAGTGTTTCTGCGCTCCACTGCTAGATAAGCAGCGTTCAATAGAAGTCTAGTCTGTATTCAGTCACGGCGATAATATCCACGAGGAATAAGACCGAAAGACGTACCGCGAGGCGAACACTGTGCTGCAAGGGCACAGACAATCGCGTAGAACAGCCGAGTATCGGATGCCTTATATCTCGGCACCGATTTTTCGCCTTATTGAACTGACCACAAGCAAGATTAACGGCCACCTTCCATACCAATGAAGTGATTGCACAATCGACAGCATTCGTTTTAACACAGTAAATATCACAAAGAAGCGAAGAGTTTGTGACTGATTTTAATGGATGTTGATAAGAACACGAGCACATTTGGTCACTCAGAGGTTAAGGAGAGACACGGTAGCATATGCAGCCAAGCGCGAATACGGCTGTCTAGCAAACAAACAAATCCTTCAAATCTATTGAAGTCTTTGAATCATACGATCCATCATTCAATACGAGTTGATGCGGTGACATGCCACTAGAATTTGGAGTCTAGACCTCACTAACAGCATGTCGGTATTATTGGCTTCGAAAGTATACATGGGAAGAAAAGTATAAGTAGAGAGAGGTAGCACTCTCCAGTGTCCATCATCGCCTACCATCAATCACATTCTATCACTCCAGAGTTCGTTGCATCAACACATCTCGTTCAGCCTTACACTTTCAAGATGAGATTCTCAATCGCAGCTGTGGCTCTATGGGTCTCTCTTGTAAGTCCTTTACGATTCTTCTATTCCAATATTTCGTGTCTATCTTTGTCTTTGCTAACTCGACTGTTAGACCTTGGCTACTCCACTTCAGGAGGGAGGTCTTGTTTACCGCAATACACCGGATGACCTGCTTCCTGTGTCCGAAATGGAGTGGGAAGGACCAGTCTTCGTGGGTGGGCCGGAAATCACCCTCCACGGTACTGCAAAGTCCATCTACGAGCAGATTTTAAAGCTCAATCCCAGCTACGATCCATGGCTTTTCCCGGACTATGTGGCGGAAATGGCTGCCGAGGGAATCAATAAGGAGAATTTCGATGAGAAGCTTCCGGCGCCTCTCGCTCTACGCGGCTTAGAGACTAGGGAAACAGGAAAGGTGAGCTATGTTCTCTAGTTATCTCTGTTCTACAACTTTATCGATTGGACACGCTGACTTTGAACCAGTTCAACTGTGGCAAAGGCAAAGAAGTTGGAAATTACGACACCCAATGCCTTGAAGGTTGGAGCTATCTAAGAAAACTCGGCAATCGTATGTGCGGCGCGAAGAAGAATTCGTGCTCACGTGTAAGCTGCTCTACCAACTGTGGGGTGTATCTGTGCAGTACAGTAAGTCTTCGCCAAGTTTTACTCGTAATAGATCGAAAAGAATCCTACTAACAGAATATTCAGACTGGGAGTGAGAAGAAAGTAAAATGTGGTTCTCTTGCCAACGATATGGCGAAAATTAGCAATGAGTGTGGTCACGGGTGGGGTGATTCTGTCTGGTCGGTTTCAGGCCGACTGACCTTCAGCAAGCATTACGTCCAGCTCAATTCCGTTTCGTGCTAGTTGATTTATGCAACAAGCACAGTCAGTCATGGCTATGAACATTTACAATCTCTCCTTCCTCTTCTAGAGTTGATGCAGCTTATACTTTGTTTCTCTACAGTCTTTACTTTCTTATCGCAGCTTGAGACAATCAATCAAACCTTTTGAGCTTGAGCAGATTTATGATCTTGTTATGAAGAATCGCACCGTATCTATATTTTGATATTTCAATGCTCTAATTATCATAAAGCAACCAAGGCGCGGTAGTTGTGGCCATGTCGTTAATTGAGGGCAGGAAAACTCCTTTCCGCAAGATTGCTGTTAATAATCTACTCTGATGATAAATATATCACTTCATAATAAGCATAGGATATGCCACGATAGATGTTAACCGTCATCTTCCTTTACACATAGTCGGCAGACTTCCGTAGAGTGTTAGGATGTCAACGCGAAGATTGACATCCTGAAAGCGATCAACAATATCAACCAACTTCAATACCTCACCCTTCAGCTGCCTTAAGTATTACTTCGACAATGAATCTTCCGCAGGTCGTTTCAGTATGGTTAGAGCACAGTAGTACGATGCGTCGAGGTTTTTTGAGCTGTGAAGGGTCCAGATGAAAATAATGCACGTAAGATAGTTGAGGAAGTGTTGATACCTGTGATGTTGAATTGGCCTAATATTCGCTATGTTTAAGGACTGTTCTATTTAGGTAAGCATAAACCAGCTTTCCGTATTGAAAAGACTTTATATTTTTTCACACTCATCCCACCTGGGCGGTGGCATACTAAGATGATCGGTCGGGATAGTAAGTCTGTATCTTTCAGTAGGTAGCATAGCATGCTAGATTTCTGCATCTTCGTCGAAAAGAGGTTCTCACTTACATCCTAGGTCTAGGATAGCCTCAGAGCTGTATACGAGTAGCTTTATACGATTTTGCAGAGTGAAACATACGTCCCATGGTCCCGCCGAAGGAGTGGTAATTCTGGGGGCCTCCCACACACTCACGTGATGAGGCCCCGGCTAGCTATCATGGCAATAGACCGCACGGCGCTCATATACATCCGTTCTCAGTCTACGTGACCTCTAGTAATCATATCACAAGCGATTAGTCAAGACATGCGACCAGTGGAGGTGACATCAGGCGGTACTCTTGAGGTTGGCGTGTGATGCATCTGCAAACACTTCCAAGTCACGTGGATTTTGCGCTCGCACTTCCATTGATATAGTAGTCATTATTTACCCATCGCCATTAGCGCGCTAGCAACTTATCAATGAGAAATAAACAGAGAGTATAAACTACAACAACTTGAATGCTGAACCCCAATAGCTCCAATGTTTGTCACCTCCACCACGCGCCCACTACATCACGACAATCGGCCAGAAGGAGGACCCTACGTCATCGCTTGCTCCAGAAGGAATTCACCTTCTCCACACCGAACCAGAGCAATGGCCGAGATGGTGGAAGTTCGCCTCCGTGGTGGTCGTCTCTATCGCGGACTGCCTCACGTCAGTTTCTTACTCTCTAACAGTGTTTACATCACAAGTGTAATGATTGATGCAGATTTCTCGTCTCGATGATGCTCGCCCTAAGCGTGCCCCAAGTGCTACAAATCTTTCATCCAGATGGAAGCGATAAGTTCCCAGGCTCCTTCTCTGTTACCACCTACATACTTGGCTTCGTCGTTAACGC
The DNA here is from genome assembly GCA_010093585.1 of Melanomma pulvis-pyrius CBS 109.77. Lineage (NCBI taxonomy): Eukaryota > Fungi > Ascomycota > Dothideomycetes > Pleosporales > Melanommataceae > Melanomma > Melanomma pulvis-pyrius. The sequence goes on from MU002141.1 coordinate 13,523, forward strand.
ATATAAACACTGTCAGCCCACCACCATTGTCCATGTCGGTCCGTTACATCCCGAGTCATCCGCTGGTGGCTACGCTACTGAACGGTCCTAGATATAATTGTCGATCATGTCAAACACTTGAGCTGTGAGGTTTTCCAGATCTCAGATGGGCCATATCGCCAGATGCAGTGCATCAAGTATGTCAGGCCTGGATTTAGTGTTCATAGATTTGGCAGTCCCGCATACAGTATCTGGAAACCGCTTTGTGACCCTGTTGTCGACTGCTACTTGCGCTTTGTAACCCAATTATCAAAACTGTCTGATGCAATTGCAAGCCTTCTATTCTTGTATAGAAGTACTAAAACACGATACACAGCACAAGAAAGCTCTACTTAGTAAAACTTCAGAACCTAAATACCCCTCCCACACTGCTCCGCCCGTTTCGCTCCCCCCTGCTCGTATCTGCTCTCTGATTTGCCAGCCTCGCCCACCCGTGTGATGTGGCTGCAGCTCACACGAGGTCTATGCAGGCGAAGATCAACCCGAGCCCCGGCTCCAGCCTGATAAGTGAGCAACGAGAGGCATTTCATTTTTGACCGATCTATCTCACACTGATCTGCCTCGAGGCAAGCCAACGACATGGTGGCAGTCCACGGGATGCATGGTGTCAGCGCGGATACCCCGCCCCCATCAACAATATCAGAAGCGCAATCGCAATCGCTTATTGACGATAGCCACACATTTGACAATACAGGCTACTGTCTGTTGTCCTTGGACGGTGGCGGTGTTCGAGGACTTGCCACGCTGTGCATGCTGCAGAGCATCATGACTCGTCTGAACTACGAGCGCGAAGAGGCAGGACTACGGCCGAGGAAGCCATGCGAGATCTTTGACTTGATCGGCGGGACGAGTACGGGAGGGTAAGAAATACCTGGTCCTAATACAAAAAAGCCCAAACTATGCTAAGGAGTTGATCGTCGCAGACTCATCGCCATTATGCTTGGCCGGCTCGAAATGTCGGTCGAGGAATGCATAGCTGCATACACCAAGATGATGAAGCAAGTATTTGAGAAAAAGACAAATCGTTCTTTTCTTGGAATTCTTGGGGGTGTGAAGCCGAGGTTTTCGTCGAAGGCGCTCGAAGAAGCCATTATGCAGGTCCTCAAAGAACGCGACATCTCCCTCAACGAAAAGCTCGAGAATGGGACAAGACCTCAGTGTAAAGTGTAAGCATTTACTTGATTGCCGTAAGCCCCTTCATACCTGACTTCCCAGCTTCGTCTGTACCAAATTCCAAAAGACAAATACCATAACCCGCCTGCGAAGCTATCGCCTCCCATCAGGATCCGACTTCCATCCTACGATCCTTGAAGCTGCGCTTGCTACGTCCGCCGCCCCAACTTACTTCTCCGACATCGCCATCGACGGTAGCAAGTTCGTAGACGGTGCGCTCGGGGCTAACAATCCAGCCGTGGAAGTCGAAGAGGAGGCAGCCGACCTTTGGTGCGAAGATACAGGACATCTTCAACCGCTTGTAAAATGCTTCATTTCAATTGGAACTGGACATCCTGGAATACGAAGTGTCTCTGACAAGGGGTTAAAGAATCTTATACAGACGCTACAGAAGGAGGCGACGGAGACGGAGAGCACGAATCAACAGTTCTTGGGACGTTGGCGCCATCATGTGGAAAAGGATCGCTGCTTTCGGTTCAATGTCGAGCACGGGCTGGAAAATGTGGGATTGGCGGAGTTCGAGCAGCAGGACCTTATTCAAGCCGCAACTTCGACGTATCTGAAGGAACGAGGGACAAAGGGAAAAGTAAGGATGTGTGTTGAAAATTTGAGAATGAAGGAATGTACGTGTAGCGCTAATCTCAAATGATTTGGTACCTCATCACATAGGGCATGGCTGATTCACTGGCTTGTGTGTAGATGCACCTACCACAGAGCTCATGAAGAGTCTCAGCGGATTTACGCTTTCGCGCGGGAACGAACGACCATCCCAAGCTCTATCACAAGCGACAACGTCTGAAATCGCAGAGCTCATCAACATGGGAAACTCGAACCTAAAAGTGCCCCCCAACCGCATCACTGTGAACAACCTAAAACAAGCACGCCACTACTTCTCTAAAGCCTTACACTATCTCCAGAACAGTCAGTCATCCTCGCCCAAGCAAGTCTCGCGCCTTTGCCAGAAGTTGATGGAGACATCCCTTGGATTGTCCATGCGAGCTCGTGACGGTGCAGAACGAAAAGAACATGCGGACCAAGCTCGCAAGTACGGAGAAACCGCGCTGGAAAACGTATTACGGTGCGAAGATGAGTGCATGGCTGCACAGGTTCAGTTCATGCTAGCTTGTGTGAGTGCATGGAAGGTGTATCTACAAGCACGGACGAGTGGAATTGAACCGAGGAATCATCCGGAGAGGGAAGCCATCGAGGTACTAATTGCACAGAGGCTAGAGGAGCTCGAGAAATTTCAGAATTTGGATATGGAGACGTACGAGGAGCAAGGGAGGAAGTACATGGGCTATCTAACCAAGTCGCCTCGAAAGCAAGTGTGGGAGTGAAGTGTGGGACGGAGAATTGGTAGGCACTTTAGTGAGACCAAGCTATGTGCTTTTTGGCTTGGCAAGATGTCGAATAATACTAGTACAGGTGACTTAAGACGATGTAATGGCGTAATTACGAGCTCCAACCTAGTCTTTCCTTCGACCTCCCTAAACTCGTACCCATAATAACGCCCTGAAATGCCAATCTTTCCTCTACCACCTAGGAGGATATCCTGGCGCAGCAGACACCAGCGTCGGCGCTGGTCTTGGCATCCCTGATACCACCGAAATAGAATCCTCTGGGTAGACTTCTGATTCGGTATGCGGCTTCGGATAATACGGCTCGGGATATGGGTTTGGGGGATACACGGGTTGCTGGCTGAATGGTGGTGGATGTTGTGGATACTGTGGCTGTTGAACGCTTCCCCCCCCAAAACAGTGCATTCTCTTCAGCACCCAAAGAAAGATTGCTAGTACGACCACACCTCCCACAGCTATCCCAACAATTGCCGGAGTAGAAAGCTTATGTGATTGGGAAGACAAGTTCTGCTCCGTTGACGAGCCGGTTGGTTGAGTGCCGACACCGACAGCTGTCGTTTTACTTAACCCTCCCGGCCCAGTTGTCGTCGCTAGTATAGTAGCGGGTGCAGCAGCAGGAAACCCCTTTTGGACACAGTACTGTTCATAGATACTTCCCGCGGTAGACGCATCGATTGCCACGTCTCCTTCTTTGCACGCTCTCGATACACAGCTAGACAAGTAGCTTTGCGCCGCACCTTGCAAGTCCTGTCGGCAATAGCAGTCGTTTTTGGCAAGCCAGCTACCCGCGTAGCAATCCGTGTGCACTGCGCAGCCTATTATGCTTCCGAGAATATCGTTTCGACAGAATCCAGTATTGATAAAGCATCCTTGTGCGCAATCCTTTTGGAGGGGGAAGGCGGAGAAGGTAGTAATTTGTTGGGTTGTGGTATCTACCTGGGCTTTCGTGATTGGGAGGATGAGAATGGTAGTAAAGAGGAGACGTCTGAAGCTATAGAAGATTGAACGTGCCATTTTGAATTTGTGGAGAATGTTAGCTCAACACCGGAATACTGAGCGAAATATTGAAAAACGAGGCAGCGGAACGAGAAAGTTCAAAAGCCACTGGAGCTGGAGGGCCGCCGAAGATAAGAGGGGCATTCGTATGCAGGGGTATATTTGTTCAGCTCGTATTCGCTATCCCACGTTACCGTGACGGGAGAACTACAGGAAATGATCAACAGCCATCTTCTCCTTATTCGTGCGTAGTTGCCGTCTGTGGCGTTTATGGGCGCATGTCACGAGCACGCCACACAGGGGTTTGCACCAGGGGTCGACGACAATCCGAAATCGGATTTTGTGAGCGATAGAAATAGATTTTCGGTGTTGATAAAGCAATTTAAAGTTACAAAATCTCGGGATTAACGAAAACAATATGTTGGGGTGTGGTTTGAACACTGCAAGAATATCGTTCATGGTCAAGAAATGTCATTCTGCTCGTTGCAACACAAGATTTCGGTGTCAGAGCTATGGCGCACTTTTGAAGTCTGCAAGACGTTCTATCGAGACGTTTTGTTCACCTAATCATCTAAGCAGGAACATAGAAACTGAAGTTGTTGATGTGAAAGTTGATTAAACTCGAAAGATGAGCGATAGTCTCGTCTACTCAACCACTATCCCATGCCGAACAATCGAGAATAAGCCGAAGTAAAATTGTGCGTTCTAAATAATGCTAACTTCATACCATCAGTAGCTCTCCTGTGAGCGTGACTAGATTGCTCAGGCCCTGTCACAATGCACGATAGTTTTCCTGATCATGTGAGAGGTGCCCCATATCCATTGTGATACTTCCACTGAACCTGGCCGGTCGCCAATACTTCAAAATGACTCCCAGAAGTATGCAAAGGCCTGCTTGGCTGGATCTAGTCGGTGGTCGGCAGAACCTTGCGGTTTATGTGTTATAATCTAGGTTCGAAACGCGATCGCTAAATCACTATGGCCAATTAATCAACCCTGTACGAGTTTGGCGGACGAGTCGACAAATGTTACTAATTCTGATTAAAGGACTTAATGTTCACTAATGCAGGCTAATATTTCTTTGGGTGGGTCAGTAATAGTCATATCAAACTTTCAATATTTGAAGTGGTCGAACTAATACTTTATTTTCCAAAGTTTTTCCATTTTAACACATTGGAAGCAATTTGCTAGTTTGAAATTCATTTCAAATAATCAATATTAAAGCAAAAATGGTGTGTGCTTAAAAATAATACCCGAATCAGCAGCCAGAATGAACGTGTATGTGGGCATTAGCGCACGTGTTCTGTGTACTAGTGTGGCTACCCTGTACGTGCTAATGCTCACAAAAGCTATACGAGTGTTGCTGCCATCCTTTTTCAGCAATCCTAACAAACGCGCCTCTTTCCTGCATCAGCTTGGCTCTATGCTCGTTGGCCTCCTCCAGTCCCATCGGCAATGTGGCGGCATCAGCATTGAAGTGCTCGCGCACCATTTCCATTAACTCTGCTGGCAATGTACCGCTATCCGTGCTAGAGATGTCTGAACGCAGCCCTTTCTCCTTCAGTAGAATTACCAGCTCAGCTGGGAGCTTGGATATGGCTGCACTCCGAGACTCCGGCGTATTTCCAAGGATGGAGTCTACCCACCAGTCCTGCTGCTGTGGCGGCACGTTGGCGGTCGAGATGATTCGTTTGGTGGGGTCAACGAGCCAGAGAGCGATGAAGCGCCGATGGCCGGGTTTAGTAGGGTCGATAAGCTTGAAGGGGGAGACCCTGTGTTGGCTTTGGGTAGCGTCAACAAGCATGCACATGTATCAGACGAGATTACGGAGGAGGAGATGAACTCACAAGACGTTAGGAAAAGCAAGTAGCCTCCCTTGTGGCGTCTCAACGCTGCCGTAGTTCTGGAGACAGGGTGAGCCACCTCCACCAAGACATGTGCCGTATATCTGTTCCATCCAATTATAAGCGCCTTGCCCAACCTCATACTCATCATTCATGTAGGCTGATGTCTGCATACGGAACGAGAGGCTACTGGAGGAAATGTTCTCGCTATCAAGGTAGTAAAGCGCTGTGGCGCAAATATGCTCATTCATCTGCCCTTCAATCTGTTCGATATGCCAGTGAGTGACTGAATCACTAGACAGCGGGGCATATACTTACATGCCACCCGCCCGCCGGAAACTCAGGTTTGTCAGGCGTGAGCTCGATGGAAGCCATCTTGACAATAACCTGTAGACCAGAAGCCGCAAACTTGTCAACGAGACGCTTGCCTGGTGCTGGCACATAATCAATATCTTCAAAAGAGGGCTCTGGGATGACTGGCTTGCGCAACGCTTTCCACTTGCACTCCGTCTCGTCATCGTACTCGGGATTATATTCGTATTGAGATCCCATCTCGTCCCAATTTACTTCAATCGAGGCCACTTCGGAAGGGTCCGATGGAATCCAGTTATAGCCATTCTCGTCGCTGTACGGAGATTCATATCAGCATATTTCATATTTCAAAGGAAGATGAAGCAAGGAGACGCGCAAGCACTCACTCTGGATTCTCCGGCTTCTCGAACCTAGAATCGACACGTCCGGCACCTTCTCTCTCATTGTATCCCGCAGCAAGCGTAAGGCATTGATCCCACGCAGGAAGCACGCTCTCGATCAGCTTCTCAATCATGCGATAGATATCAGAGTACTTCGTAGGATGCAAGTTGTTGATGTAGCTAGTAAACGTGACGCCGCCATCTTCCTTGAATGCAACATTGGCTGGCAGCCACTGGTAAGTATCGGACCAATATTGAGGTGGCACATCGCCGGAGCCCACTCCGTATCGAAAACGGTCTCTCTGTTCGTCCCATTCCCAGTCGTCTTTCGGAACGATTGTGCCCTTGCCAGCCCATTTTTCGATGGCATCGCTGACTCCGACGAGCTCTTTCTTGAGAACCTTGCTGCGGCCATACACTAATGGATACATAGATGGATGCACCAGATCCTGCACCATATCGTTGGACCTGGGATGCCAATCAGGGGACGCCGATTGATCAGCCTTAAGCTTTGCAAAAGCATTCCGCAAAGAGTCATAAAGCTCAATAGAGATAAGATTGTCTGACTTGGCCACAGACGCGCATGCATCAAGCGTGGGGATGATGCCAGACTTCTCGTAGTATTTTGCCTTGCTCTGGAGCTCTTTCACGCACTTTACGTGTTGTCGTTAGCAAAAATATGAAAGTTCCAGGGCAACTAGCTTACGCAATTAAATGTTTCTTCCGTCATAGTCCCTTCCAACGGCTTCAAATAGTCGCCCATATGATCATCCTGTACAACGAGCGTGCCATCTTCATTCCACCACTGCGACTTGTCGCTCACAGATAATTTCCAAAACACCTCGTCAGGAATCAAACTAGACTCCTTGCGCCACTTTGAAACAATGTCGTCATCAAAGACTTTCTTGTGCCAGTCGGGTTTATCCGTAAGGCGATCCATGATGCTCATCATAGCGAGCTCACGAACAGGAAGAAGATCAGAATCTGAGCCTGAGCAGCTGCCATGGGCTCCAATGGGAAAGAACCCGTAATCATCTTGCTCATTGTGTCGCAATGGAAATCCAAGTCCTGGGTATTTCGGCATACTTGACAGTTGACGGCCCAGCGGCGCTTCCACGATACTTGTTTGTGTTTGAGTGCTTCGAGGGATGAAAAGAGATAACGATGTTGTTGAGATGGTGAACTGGCGGAGAGGGAGCCGACTTCTTCCGAATGCGAGGCTCCAAAGAGTTTGTCGAGCAACCGGCATTCAGACAGGAATTTGCGTCGTACTTATGCTCTGCGCTCGAGCGGTACGGGTCTACGGGTGCCGGACCTCAAAAGGCACCAGCGTGTTGCCTAGAAGTAATGCAATGGCAATTGGTAGGTTTTCGTTGCGAAATGAGGTTGGAGTTCAGGGATATTTAGGAGGGCGCCAACGCTACGTTGTTTTAGGCTAGTCTCAGGCAGAAGGGTGTCCTGGACCAATGACTGTTGTCAACGAGGCAACCGTCGTGAAAGTCCAGGACATCAATGGAAATGGTGTGATGTATTGGTATCGAGAGTAGCCTCATAGGGTTGCGTTCAACAGAAGAGATCCGGGTGTCGTTGTACGCCTACAGTCCCTAATAAGCTACAACAAATTATAGAGATGCTGTATGCGCATCACAAGTCTCTTGAGGAGTTTCTGTATAGCTACATATTGGCTAACTTTGCGTTCATTGTTGAAAATTTGAGTCTGTTTGAAGAAATGGAGAAAACTGTCGGTTCGAATAGGAGGAGTCTGAAGGAAATGATTTTCCTGTTATGACGATATGACGATATGAATATTATGAAGTAAGGATTTTCATTCCCTCCTAACTTTATAGGATGTTTGGATAATACCAAAAAGGTAGTCTTCTTCTTCTCTCGACTTAATATGAAGATTTACTAGAGCAACCCTCCACCACTGGCACACCCTTAGCTCCAATTGCTACAATATTTTCTCCACAATCATCCGCCTCTCCAAGCCATATCGCCTTCCCATCAACATCATAGACAATGTACGCCGCGCGCATGAAGGAGTCTCCGAGAACAAGAAAGTCCGGAGGGCCGAACATCATGCCAAGAATACATGTCGCTGCACCAGATTCATCTTTTGCTGCATCATCTTGGAATATGAAGTCGCTATATGGCACGTGGATTGTTTTGTTTGCACCAAATGTGAAATCGATAGTACCGGCTGGGGCTTGGCATGCCACCGTAAACCGGCGGGTTGACGGATCATATGACGATCCTGGATATTCGTTTCCTATGCTTAGTACGAGAGCTGGTGGAAGAACGAGGAATGGAGCGCCACTGTCAAGGAGAACATTGACTCCATTGGTACTGTTCGATTTATTGAAAGTAGTGGCAGGGTACGTCGTGCTATTCTGGCCAGATATTGTTTGGCCGACGCTTGTCATGGGGACATAATAGCTTGAACATAGTAAGTATATCGAACATGGAAATGAGGAAAGAATTCACCCTCCGTTCTCCGTTGGAAATTTTGTTAAACTATCCTTGTATTTCTTCGTATCGAGCCCACCAAATATAACAGCACCTGCGATGAATTAGCCAGAGAATTTTGCAAGCAAATATACTAGTGTCTTACCCTGCTGATCGACAGCACGCAGGTCAAGACTGAGTGCAATGTGACTGATATGTCCTTGACTTTTGAGATTGTTGATGAAACCTGGATACTTGATTTGGCCAGGCTTCCCCGGCTCTGCATTTACGAGCTTCGTTGGTCCAACCCCTAAAATTCCAGTAGGAATCCCTGCGCTTTGTTCCGCGACACCAAACTGCTGTTGCTTTATCTTCCCTCCAGCGTATGTAACATCGTCAGTGAAATAGGTTCCACTGACATTGCCGGAACCGTAAGTGAGAGAAAATGTCTCGTTCAGATTGACCGATGTGGTTGATAAGGCAGGGTCGTACCTAGGTTCGCGGAGACATTGGGCAGCCGAGAGCTCGGAATCGTTTACGAGGCCTTTGCCCCAGTTGGGGACCTTGGAACAGTCGGGGTTGACCCACATCTCGCTTGAACCGGTATCAAGCTGAAGGACGACGGGCTGGTTGCTACATCCGATGGTGACTTATGGCCATTAGCAATGTTTAATTTGCGATTGATTAAGAGATCCTTACGATTTACGTTATAGGTCAATCCATGGATTTGGTTGGCGATTGGTACTTGTTTTTGTCTCTTGTGTAACGAGACCGAGCGTGTCTTTGAAGTAGCATGGAGTGGGAAAGCAAGATATCTTTTGCTTGGGACTCCAGCCGGGTCAATAATGCCTCTAGGCTCGCTAGGCAAGGCGCTAACGGAAGAGAAAGCAAGCACAGCTATGGTTAAAATAGAATGAGTGGACACCATCTTGGCAAAAAGAGTGATGTCAAAATGGAACGTTACGAAGAAGAGAAGAGTCCAAGCCAAAGTCAGGGGCACAAAAAAACGGAATAATTTGTGTATAGCGTAATCGAGAGACTTTATACTGTCTATATGAAGAGCGGGAATTATTGATGAAATGAAACAAGTCCTTTCTAACATTCCTTGATAAATCCTAGTTCCTTAACAACATCGCCCCGGACTACGATGATCGTCCCTAATGTTACGATTTTACAACGGTCTCGGTAATTCCTTTATGCAAAGAAGGACCAATTGTTGGGTTCTATGAGCAATCAATTGATTGGGTTGTTGCGACTTACGGCTTTCCTAATATGAATAAGGCGTGTTAGCGAGTGTTGGCGTTTCAAGGCATTTACGCGGCATACCCTAAGGCTCATCTCCGCGTTCTGTTTCACGGCACTCAAAGTCCGATAACGTCACGACTCACCTCGTACCTCTTCAACTGCGCTGATATTGAATAAATTGTATAAATCAAGCGCCTAAGATAGTTTCTCAACAGGATTTTTGAACTATTAAAGGCCGCGAAGACATTCGTTTTGCTGCAGGAAACTCAGTTCCACCAATCTTTTTACGAAATACAATTGTACGAGACACTTATTACCACATGACGCTCATGATGACATCTACTCGTTACGTTACAACCAAGAGAATATATCTAGATAGATGGCGCTTGACCGAAGCGCATTTATACGATTGAGGTTAAATATGACTATGGGTTTGATCCTACTACGATTTCTTTTATCATTTCGTGCATAGCGATTAAATTCAACCAGATCAACGGTACAGGCGTACTTCAGCCCCATCATTGCTTTACATAGTATAAAGCAAGAAAATATTATCAATCCAGCCTCATGAAGAAACACACGGGGGATCCTGAGTGCGGTGACACTTCCTTCCTCACACCTTCTTTGCTTTACCCTCAACTTGCAATTTCTCCGCTATCCCCTTCAGTCTTTCAGGTGTGTACTCATCATAAAAAGGCTTCAACCCCAAAGACAGCGCAGCGAACTTCACAACTGCCCACAGGCTATGCGTCACATACCAGTGCGCCGGCCCAGGGACAATCACCAGATAGCCATCCGTATACATCATCGTGAGCAATAACTGAAGAGGCATTTTCCAGCCAAAGACCTCCTTGTCAGCCATGATGGAAAACATGTGTCTAAAGAATAGTTCCTTCGATCCATCGACTATACAGATACGTCAGAAGAATATAATGGAGATAGCGTCATTTCACATACCTGGCTCACTCCTTTCCTCAATCCACAGCTCCTCATCATCGCCCTCCCCTTTCTTCGCATCAACATCAGCCCTCATCACATCATGCACCATTAATTTGGGGATCAAGATGTCCCCATCTTCCGGCGTGAAGATCTTGTACTCGCTTCCGAGCCTAATTTTAGCACGTCCTCTCGCAACCCGCATGTATTCATCGTAGTCCTCGTGCCAGTGCGCGCCAGCATGCCATTTGCTTCCGGCTGGTATGATGGCGACGGAGATGCGGTAGTCGTTCGAGGCTGCGGGGTAGATCAGGCGCAAGTCTTGGTCATTCTTGTTGGAGATGTCGTTGAGACTGAGCTGGGAAGCGCCGCTGTCCGCCTGCTGGGTTGTGTTGGTGAGGGTGAGTGTCATTTTGAGATGGAAATGGGTGTGTAATAGCAAAAGATTGAGCAAAGTGCATAGGAATTGGGATACAAGTTTAACGGAATACGAGCCCAACTTCAGCTTCGTCGATCCTCGTCTGCCTTCGGTTATACGACCAATAGGATTCTAGAATTCATGCACCACCTTGGCGCTTAATACTGACTGATGATAAGTAATTGTGATGCTAGGTTCTATTCATCCAATTGGTCTATAAACATCCGTTATTGTCCACATAAATTACTGCTCCTATAATTTTGTTACCCGTTGCATGGTCTTGAATTTCTTTGGAATAATAGCAGCGCGTCGTTCGGTTTCTCCGGTGCCTAAAATGCCACAACTGTTAGCATTACGAATAATCTATACTTTGGGCTATTTCAAAACAGAAGAAAGGATTTGTGAGTAAGCAGTACTAATGTAATTGGACTGTATATTGTACTCTTCCGTCGTAGCTACTACGGAAATAATTATACGTCCTTCTCGATTGGGACAGAAATCTGACAAGTACTTTGGGAACGTCTTCCAGACAATATTCATTGCAACTAGACCCCAACCATCCCGAACCTCGCATTGGAAATGATATTTCTCTGTCCCAAATCAAAACAGCGCCGACTATGCAAGTCTTCACGTAATCTACCACAGAGTGAAGGAAACGGTCTACAAATGACCTAATCTCCAATTCTGGATCTGTCTTAAAACGTCCCTTCCCATAGCAGTCAGTTGGCAAATAGAGTCGTTGGAGGGGAACGCGGCTGATAAAAGGGCGGTTATAACGGCGAAGTTCATGCACTACGGCACTACGGATACCGTGGTGTGCTGATGTGAGGTATTGCGGCAAGTGTGGGGGCCGTTTCGCGGGCTGTTCTGATGAGCGAGGCGCAGACATTTCATCGACGTCGAGGCGGCTAGGAAGGATGTCAGGTATGGGCGAAGAGCGGCTCTAGATGTAATCGTACTGGAGGAATGGCATCTAGCATCGCCGCTGTGAAGGAGGCGTCCATTGAGGCGATGAGAGGACTGCTGGTGTTTTAGATGGTGAATGTTGAAATGAGACAGACACGTCCACAGAACTGTTACAAAGCACGGAATGTAGCAGGGCTGAATAGATGTTGGTAGATGGCGTAGTGCCCGATAATAAAGCTTACGCTAGGTCAAATGAAGTTGAATAAGTTCGTGTTTAAGTCAGTTGTGAGACGGGAATACGTGACGATCGGCAATAAGAATTAAATTTTTTGCACAAGAAAGAGAAAGAGAGAAGAAATGGGTATCATAGAATATACACAAGAAATAGACGAACAAAATTCTCAGCTTTTCCCTTTTAGTTGATAATCCGCCCGTGCTCCATAAAGTCACCAACCCGTTGATCGAATGCATCATCCGCATCCGCAACTTCTACGTCAGTTCCAATCAAGGAAACTTCGATACCGGGTACTTTCGCACGAGGAATTTCGCTATCGCCCTAAATTTTCGTTAGACCCGTCCTCAGAGGTAGCACTGTGGATGACTTACCAATTGTAGCCGCCAATGCAAATTTGCCTGTAAATACGCCGTCGCGTTCTCCATCGTTGTTTCTCCAGCCGCAATCTTCTCCCCAAGGTTTTCCGAAAGGTCGATGGTTGATATCATAAATTGGTCGCTTTTGTGCATATTGCGTCCACCCAGCACACTGGCCATCCCTGCAAATTCTTCAGAGCCCGTCCATTCCGCTGGATCGCTGCTGACATTGCCAAGGAACACAAGGAGATTGTACGGTGAGCCTCCTCCTGAGCCATCGTTTAGTGCAAACAGTGGCAGCTTTGCTTCTGCTAGATATTGGTGCTTCTTCGTCGGCTTCGATTCTCGGCGCTTCGACTTGGACGCAATTGTGGTTTTACTAGACCAGTTGTCGCTTTCGACCAGCACATCTGAAGGTCCAGAATATTGGGCCTTAATACTGGCAATCAGAGTCGCGTTGGAGGGGTTGTCGAGGAGCTCAGGGTATGTGTATCCCATATTGCTAATATTCCGGGAATTGGCTGACGTCCAAAATTCTCCACCTGCAGTCTTGTGGAAAGGCTTAAGGGCTATCTCATGTTAGCATGCGACGTAGACCGCCTGGACTCTTGGTTGTAGTGACTTACGCGTGTTCTCGTCGAGTTTGTCACCTGTGGTGATAGTGTATGTTGGAGTGTCTGCAGTGCATTCTTCTACATACGTCTCGGGATAGAGAGCTTGATAGAGAGCCATCTGGCGATCCACATTGCTATTCGAGATCAATTTAGGGTTCGAATTCGAGACTGGAATACGTACGCGTGATGTAACCAAAACATGGGATCAAATGCTGAGACACTTGCTGGACTCATATGTCCGGGCCAGTTGTTGTTATGGATCGCATTATGCAGTTCCTCGAGCGTCCCAACTCTTCCTTGGCCACCACAATTTCCTGAATTGGAAAATGCGTCAAATGTCTGCCACTGAGAAAGTATCGTGTAGAGTTTGGATCTCTGTGATTTGAGTTCGTTTCGTATCTTCTTGTCAAGACCTGGGTGGTCACTCTCCGTTTTGCCGTTGCGGATCGTCATTTGCGAGTTTTGGCAGATGTCTGGAATACCACCGACGGAAGCAGGGCACCCCTAACATTACGTTAGCAAAGTAAATAGTCACGTCTAGATCGAAGCGTGCGTACTGTTCCGTTGATCTGTGTATTGTCCAGTGGGTGGAAGTTGTAGTCATAGAGCGGATTGTCGATTTCAGCTTCAGTACCATTCGGAAACGTCACCTCAACCGTCAACGCGGTCAACGCGTCAGGAAGTACCGGTTCGGATTTTGGAATACTTCAAAAGTCAGTGTGTCATCTTCAAGTTCGATGGTGCACGTACGCTTTCGCCCAATCCCAAAATGGCGTGCGAAGCTTCAGTGCGGCGTCCTGATATTTGGCTTTCTCGGCATCGGGGAATGCCGCCGCGATATTCATAGCAGATCGTTGCAGTTGTTGCTATCCACAGTTAGCGTTGAATACACTACGGTGAAGATATACAAACCTCAAATAAGGCGAGATATGGCCGATGCCATGGGCCGAAGAGCAGTTGGTCATGCGGGCAATAACCTTTTTGTGAAGATGATTTGTCGTCCCCAGCGCTCCCAGACACGCCATCCCATGATGTCCTTCAAACCGATGTTAGAAAACTAAAGAAATAGCCGTCAGGAGGGGATCCTCACCAGGGCATTCCATGAATTCCTGCGATTTGATACCACGAGGCAATACCATCTTGGTTCATAGCTTGAAAGTCTGACAAAGCAAGAAGATATAAATTCCACATCTCTCCCGACTGTTCCAAAGTGCGAAGTTCGAGTCGTGGTTGGACACCGCCTACAGCTCCAGTGATGGGAAAATAAGGACCCTGGTAGCCCTGTCGCGATACCAACGGCGAAGCATTAGAAAGAACAGAAAGCAGCGCAGCTGCTGCGATGTACGTTGGCCTCATTGTCGAAGGAATGAAAATAATTCGATCGCCAAAAATGAAAAACTAAAAAAAAAGAGTGTGAGATGACGAGCCAAAGTCGTGCAGAGCGCAGAGCCAGGCTCTCGGATTCTTATGTTCTGTGGCGGACTTGATGTGGGTGTGCGGCATCTGAAATCCTTCGGAGAAAGCAACGCCTAGAGGTGGCTCAGCAGAGTGAAACAAAAATCTCCGTATCCGGCGTCTATTAGGAAAGTCAGCGCACGCTCCATCATTCTCAACGAAATCTCCATAGCGACTTTTCCACTAGCGACCAAAGCCAACGTCGAATCTGGCTGTGGGATCGTACGCTCATCGGGAGGCACTTCACAGCACGTGGACGCACGGATGTTTTACGCAGATGGCCGCTTCTCGTTGGCGGCGCGTGGTACATACTCGGCAAAACATAGTCTCGTTGGTCGAATTCTGGTAAACATAGGTCTCATGCTCGCCTTCTAAGCAGACACTGCCTTCAAGGCTTAGTTTCGAAACTTAAAATGTGAGAATAGCTGAACGAAGGCGGCGTGGGCAGCATATTTCAGCGTTACGCGCTCTCCAAACTCAGCCAGTGCGCGAAGGTTGAACTTGAGCGTATACGTTCTCGCGATTCTGCTCGTATCGGTGGAAGTGTAAGTGAATACCATCGACGCGTAGTTTTGATCCAAGGCCCGCTGTAGAGGAGAAGGTAGGTAGGACCGTGTATACTCCGGATGGAAGACAGCTCCATCGTCCGGTTTCTCAAGCACATCGATCTTGCACAACTGTCGCGTGATTTGATTCACGATGCTGCTGTGAGAGATGAACCTGAGGGTGGTTTGGTGATGACGTGGTGTGTTGGGCGGAACCTTGCTAGAAGGGAGCAGCGTATGAACTCCGAGTCTTGGGCCCGCGATGCCGCGCTCGGTGCATGCTATTAATAGTACCACATCACCCACTGCGCCACTACCTTCCACACCACGACATCTATCTACAATCTGCACATGTTTGACATCGTGAAGACTTATTTCAATATCACCATCGCGAAACTTGCTCTATGGTTGCGCAGTATGAAAATTGTGCAGAATTCTGATCTCAACTTGCCACGACGGACAGAGGGGGTAGTACCAAGTCCCGACCACATCCCTCCATTCGGAACTCCGAAATCCGCGCTATAACAACCTTTCTTCCTTGGAAGATCAAGTGGGTCGCGCATTCTACAGGAGTTCTCCTTCTCACATATCAAAATCCAACATCCCACGATGGGCGCGAGTCTCCACAGGACAGTTTAGCAAAGAGGTCATGTCCGATGGTTCTGCCGTATACCCGTGTATACAGAAAGGCTTTTCCTACCAGAAACAAATTTCAAGCAGGCTACTTGCATCGCATGGTACCTTCGCGCGAGTCTATGGGGCTATATTGTTTGAGGGGAACGAAGAATTCAAGGGAAGATCGTATTCTCTCGGTCGCGCCCCGTCAAGAAAATCAACTCGATCACGATACGTTTGATAGGGAAGATGATGGCAAAGTGAATTGGATGAACAAGGAGAGATTTATATTCGCTAACTCAAAATGCATTAGAAGATTAAATTATGATTTAGGGTGTAGTAAAACATACAAAGGTTGCGAATTCACTAGGCCAATGACGCCATTCATTTCAGGACATATAGACCAATCCCGCGCCCCGCCCAAGCCCCGCTGTAAACCATCCCATTTACTGGGCCTGTACTTCATTGACCTGCACCTGGACGCCCGCCCCCTTCGCATCCCCCCATCCAAAACCTCCAACAACAGTCGAAGTCGGCTTCGCTGGACTCATGATATCCCACAGACTCTGATTGACATCCAGGGTAGTAGAGCTCATCATAGTAGGGACCATGCTGACGAACTCCTCATAAGAGATGATGCCATCTTTGTTAGTATCGCATTTGTTCATCATCTCAGTGAGCTCGGAGCTCGTCAGCAAGCCATCGATTCCCTGGAGGCAGGCTCTGAGTTCTTCGAAGGAGATATCGCCGGTGTTATCTGCGTCGAAGAGTTGAAATCTCGCACGGATGCGGTTCTGGGTGTCGGATGTCATCTTGACCTGCAGCACGGCGGCAAACTGCTCAAACGTCAGGCCGGTGCCTCCCGTGGTCCCGGTGATGCTGTCGATGGCCATTTGGACTTCCGCGTTCGAGTATGTGCGGCCGGTAGCTTGAAGCACTGAGATCAACTCCTCCATATCCAGGAACCCGTTGCCGTCCTTGTCGAACTTCCGGAATCCCTCTCGACACTCGGCTGCTTTCTCGGGAGTGAGCCAGTCGGTAACGATTGTGTTCTTCCTCATCATTTTGTTCTTGACAAAGGCATCGAGCGTCTCCACCACGTTGAAAGTCATCTGTGTCGCGTCCCAAAGCTTCTTGCTGTCGTGTCCGAACCGAACGTGCCCTCCCTCTGCAATCAGCGGCAAATCGAATCGTAGGCCAGGATTATCCATCAGCTGTTTCCCAACCGCGGATGTCGTACGTCCGTAGTAGTGGTCGCGATGAGGGAAGTTGCCGCAGAGATCAACAATGCGGAGATGTTCCTCGAAGATTGTGCGGAAAACGTGGAGTTCGGTCGGGAGGAGGGGTTCGAGTTTGCTCCAGAAGCGAAGGCAAGCTTGTTGGTCTGCAACGTTCTCTTGATGGGTCAATATCAGACACGGGACGAATAAACATTCCTCTGGTTTCAACACGCTCAGCCAATCGTGGCCCGCTTCTACAATCGCCCTACCAGGCTTATCTCCAGCGTACATTTCCACAGTGTGGCGGTACATGTTTCGGGGGAATTGGTCCAGGAGAATCATCAGTGCGACGCACCCGCGAGGCGTCGATTGCCAATTCGCGTAGCCGCCTTTGAGTGCGAGTTCTACGTGGTGTCCAAACCGGGTCCGGATCTCAATGTCTGTCTCAATCGACTTTCCAAACCAGAGCTTGAGGCAGGCCATTACATCGAGCGAGCCATCGGGGCGGCGGAGAAACATGAAGTTGATGAGTGCATTCTGAAGGTCTTCGTCCATCTTAAGCAGTGCTTTAGATTGACTAGGAAGGAATTAGTACAAGAGGACAGGGTAGAGGACGAGTAAAACGGGAAGAAGTGCAATGTCCGAAGAAAGGAAACAACAGAACCCTTGACTGAACACAGGATCGGTTACCTCTCGAACCTCCAACCCTCCTTATATGCCTTGTGCCCCGCCTCTGGTGCCGCTTGAGTTTATTCCCTCGACCAACGCTTAATTTCAGCCTCGGGCGCACAGTTATAGGGCTTTGATTGGGCTATTCAATAGACCATCATTCGACCATCCAGTCCAGACCACGCGATGAACGTTGATAGGGCACTTGTTTTCATATTTTCGCTTCGAGTTGGACTAGAAATGGTGGCTTGCGTAGAAGCTTGAACGAGGCCCCTTGGCATCGCTTGAGGCTGATATGGCGCGATATGACTTCAATCGTACAGGCCAAGAACGTTTGTAAGGCTTTCCCAAGTTTCGGCCATGTCGCTAGAACTCGATGGGTCCCAGCTCCAGAGTATTCTAAGATGGCCATGTTGGAGATCAAGAAAGACGCTAGTCGAAAACGACGATCAAAGTACGTGTGTATATGCACTACTAAAAAAGGTATTTGCCATACTCGCTAAAGCACGTCGTTTTAGGCCATCAATCGTTATTCTCTATTCGTTGAGCAGATCTCGCGCTCGAGGTAGTGCGATTTCCATGCAGCCAATTGAGCGTCAAATTATGTCACATGGGTCCAGCCACCCAGATATTTCAGCTCTGTCCCGCCGATATGCAACGGAGCATAGCATTTCTTTTAGCAACTACTGCTACTCCAAAATAATGTGGACTATATGTCCATTTCAACATTCAGAACCTCTTTCATAATAAGTGCATTGCATTTTTCATGTTCTTACAGAGGAGCAACTCGTAATCTTCGTTTATAGATAGGGTCAGACCCTTTGACTTCGATGTAATTCTACCAAATTCCGAGAATGTACATCATTTCAAGTTGTAGTTTCTTATTGATATTCTCACGGCATGATTTCGTTGTGGTGTAGTAGAGCCGGTTTCTACGCATTTGCTCGACACCCTCGCCAACTTTCACCGACGCAATATATTATGCAGTCTTTTCCCAATGGTGTGGCTCCACGAAGACATGGTTAACAGGAACCTCCCGAGGTGTTCTTCTCAGTAAAATACCCTGGGATGGGTTCTTTAGGCTATTCATCCAGCTCTGTCCGAGTTGTTGCCACAATCTCGCAGTCTTCCCAATGCCGAACTGCAGCCACTCGACCCTTTCTCATTCACCCCTCAACTCCCTCCACCACCTCGACTGCTCCTCGACCTGTCTCCGCTCCTCGATCAGCCAGCCCCACTTTTCCAAAAACCAAGGCGCAATCTCCCAACTCCGTCGATCCCAAGGTTGGCCTGCCCCCCTCGCTCTCGATTTCCAGCAGACCAGTCCTCCGTTCAAAATATCCAACTTGAGCTCGGCCCGATCAAAAGCCGGCGGGTCGAGGGAGCTTAGGACGATGACGCGGTCGCGGAACCAGGGGAATGGGATCAGGTCAATGAAGGCGTGGTGTGAGAACTGGAGTTGGGAGGGTGTGGGGCGGAGGTCGGGCGGCACTGAGGATGCGGGGATTGAGGTGAGAGGTGTTGAGAGCGGGGCGCTGAATGGAGAGGAGCAACCGGGTAGCATGATGTCTTCTAGGGACAGGCCGATCGCTTGGGCATTTTGATAGTAGACCTCGCGGAGGGCTTGTCGTCGGAGAGAAATGCCGTTTCCAAGGGGACTTGGAAGGAAGGGGACGACATCTGGAGACGGGAAGACCGGCTGGTGCGAGGTTTGGGAACTAGGACTTCGACCAGGTCCTGGGTCGACGATTTGACAAACAACGGAGCTACCTTTCTGAGGTGCAAGAGCTTTCAAACCAGCTAGGATGATCGTTTTGAGATCAAGCTGCTTTGTAATAGCGAAATCCATCAGACCGTCAACGTCGTCTCCAGGTTCTTGTTCGAGCACGTGTTTTACTACATCAATCGTGCACATATTCGGGCTTAATGATTCAGACACAGATACATCCGTATTAATCGTGCCGATTCCCTTCTTGGGGATCTCTGTCGACTGCAAGGGTGTGAAGATATTGATCGATGAAGCGGACGAGTCGGCTCGACCACCTTCATGGTCCTCAATGTTCGTTTCTGCAATATGACAAATCGAGTCTTCAAACGACGTGTCTGAGAAATCATACGAGGATGTAGCGTGTGAGCGGGATGAGACATTCGATGTGGCATGTCGTTCTGTCTTCTCATTGCTGGTTAGGGAAGTAGCATCTGCTTTCTCTGCAATCTCCAATCGTTTCTTCCGCTTTTCACCTTGATCGAAGAATCAGCTTGCAGACTCTTTCCAATCCACTATTCAATAGACAAGAAAAGAGGTCAACATGATCAGTTGACCAATCTGAAGACAAGATCGAAAATACGTGATACATCGTACGACAGATCAGCCAACGAAACACACCAAGGTCGAACGAATCAACAAATAAAAACTCACGATAAGTCTGCTGAGCCACCCGATTCTGGGCCCTTCTCTTCTCAGTTAATTTCCGTTTGTAAGGCCGTCGCCTATTTCCCCTTTGAAGCGCGGCATCCATATTGCCCAACATAAATCTCAAGTGCCAAGTAAGCCAACACCTCGACGTCACAATTGTCGTGGTCCCGCGGCGTTTCCAAATATAAGGGACTCATACATCTGCCGTGATACCGTAGAGAACTGTGTCGGAGCATTAGCCGATGAAGTGATGGAAGATCTCGGGAGGATACAAAGTGGCTTACGCGAGCCAGCATTTCCGCTTTAGGTTTAGCGTATGCTGGCTTACTACACCCTAAGATGGCTCATCAGCGGCCTCGGAGCAACATCAATTCTTGCAGAGCACTGGCTCATGATTCGAGCATGGCTATTTTTCTGCCCTTGGAAGCTCACCAAATCATGTACCGCAAAATCTAAAGTATACGAACTTTGCTAGGCTCAAACAGGAATCAAACTACAGAACCAACCTTCCTGTTCAAGCCTAGCAACGTTCTTATACTTCAGACTTTGCGGTATTTGGCTATCACGTAATCCCGCACTACAGCCCAGGCTCTGAGGCCGCTGCTGCCCAGCCCTTGCCCGATGGCTGTCGCCTTTGGCTCTTGCCCTCCCTGCCATCTTCACCAACCACCACAGTAGTTTCAAGCACCTCCATTTACTCGCCATTAAATGTCTGCATTCCATATCCGCGACGAGGCGCTCCCAGAGGATGCAGAGTTCATACTCGAGGCGTTTGACTCGACTCTTCCCCACCTAGCGAGCATCGGCAGCGGGGCGCAATGGGGCTCGGAGCCACGCTCGAAGAACGAGAGCTCTGTCAAGCGCAT
This sequence comes from Melanomma pulvis-pyrius CBS 109.77, assembly GCA_010093585.1. Lineage (NCBI taxonomy): Eukaryota > Fungi > Ascomycota > Dothideomycetes > Pleosporales > Melanommataceae > Melanomma > Melanomma pulvis-pyrius. The sequence continues at coordinate 34,566 of MU002141.1, forward strand.
ACGGGGGGCGGTAGAGAAGGCTCGATCTGGCACCAGCGACAGTGATGCTGTTTTCGTAGCCGAAGTGCCCGTTGATGACGGCCTCGTCCCCGTGGGCGGGAGAACGAGAAGAGACAAAGACAATCAGCAAATGCTCCAAGTCGGAGCCGCAGTCGTCGAGGGATCGTTCCCCGCGTACGTTGCGGATCAGCAACAACTGGCCGCACGTGTACAAGCGGCTGTTGAGCGCGCTGACTATATCTACTTGTTCGTCATGATCAGCGATTTTCGTGTAGGTGCTCTGCGCAAAGGGGCTGGAGCGGCATTGGCGCAGAGAGTAAGGCAGTACGCTCTGGAAAAAGGAAAGACGGCGGTCTATGTTGACTGTTGGTCAGGGAACGGGGAAAGACTTGTGGAGTATGTGTCAAATGTGCCCAATGTCTTGTTGTCCACGGCGTCTGATGCTCTACAGGTTCTACAAATCGCAGGGTTATGTGCCAGTGGATGATTTTCAGGGGAAGAAGGATGATGGTTCCATATGGCATGGTAAACTTTTGCGGTTGGACCTTGATGAGAGCATCAGCCATGAGTGATAAGTGCTGATAAAAGAGGGCGGCCTGTGGGTAGACCTGGCCAGAGCAAAGTATCTCATGTCGGTCTGTACTGGCAAAAGGACGTCGGCACGCAGGTCATTTTTCTCTGACAGCACTACTTCATGCCGCCTAACTGTTACGGCCCGCGAAGAGAAGAGGCAGACTACTTTCTTATATGCACACTTGAGTTTGTTTTCCAACACGATGTACAATTCAACAGACACGTCACATTTAAGCTGCCGAGATTCGCACTCCGTTCCATTTAGCAGATGAGACGGTAGAGGTTCGGCACCAAGTGCTTCTCCCTGAGCATTATCATACACAGCCACAAGCTCAGGCTACTTAGCCACTGCCCAGTTCCAGATCCTTGTATGCTCAGGTTCGAAAGCAGATATAGACTTTGGCGAGGTCAGTCTTCCCCTTACACAAAGAACTTAGGGGTATATACTGCCATGGCCGTAGGTACGAGAACTTGGCTTACTACACCCTAAGACGACCATCAACGGCCTCGGAGCAACATCAATTCTCGCAGAACCCTGGCTTACCATTCGCGCACGGCTATACCTCTGCCCTCGGCAACAACGTATAGAGGTTCCACCGAGTATGAAAAGAAGTATAAAAACGGGCGCCATCCCAGCCCCTACCACAACAGCCCATCTCTATCAACACTACTCCGGAAACCCCCCATCACATTACATTACCTGACCCGCATCCCTCTCCGAATCCCCCTATCCTACTAGATCTCACCATGGAAAACCTCGCCGCATACCTCCGCTCCCCCAAAACCCCCCTAACCATCCACCCCGCGCCCCTCACGCCCCCAGCCCCCAACGAAGTCCTCATCCGCAACGCCGCCATCTCCATAAACCCCATCGACGTCGTACAACAAGACACCGGAATAACAGTAGAGACCTACCCCCACGTA
>MU002142.1:0-35897 GCA_010093585.1 Melanomma pulvis-pyrius CBS 109.77
GCGATTTTGGTGGGGTCTTGGCATAGGGTGGCCGCATACTTGGGGTGGCCGCATGCTTGTGAAGTACGTTATGGTAAGAAGTGGTTAAGAGATATTTGTTAGTTAGTGTGAGAGTCCGTGCGGCCCACGCAGATTGCCAGCGCCGTTTAGAGAAGTTGAAGATAAGAAGTCCCCAGACACAGGATGGAAATATGCAGATCTATGCGGATCAAGGAGGTAGTAGTACCGGAGATTTGATTTTCAATATTCACGGTTAAAGTTGGAAGGCAAGGCATGATGGATTGTGCGCTTCTCACATCAGCAGATCACGTGCGGACGTCTCTTCTCCGCGGCGACGCGTTTTATGGCCCTGCGGCACGGATCGAACAAAGAGAAGACATCCTCGTAAAAATGCTACACTGCTTATGAATATCCAGCCTATCAATCCCTCATTCATTCCTGCATACATGGAACAACCTGAGTAGCAAACGCCGAGTCGCCGACCCTTTCCTTGCCCCTTCATCTATTTTGCCTTGTCCTCTCTCAAGCTCACGATCTGGTTTAGCACAATATTGTCCTCGGTCGAATCCACGTCGACGCAGAAGTACGCCGTCCGCACCGCCTGGAACCGGATCAGGTCATCCGACGAGCCGTTCGGGTTGAGAGTATGCTCTTTCAGCAGAGACTTGAGACCGCGCTCGATCACGGCGTTCTCGAAAACAATCTCCGAGTTCGGATTCAAATCATCTGCCCAGCCTCCCGTCTTCCAGTCTAGTGTATTCGGCGACTCCGTTTTGAAGAGGGAGTTGTACTGGCGGGCAGTAACGGGGACAGCGGTTGTCACATCCACCCACTGAATGTAGGCAGGCTTTTCAGCAAGGGCTTCGGGAGCTTTCACGGCTTTTATTTCCGTAATCTTACCATTCTCATCTTTTTCGAAAGATGTGGCACGGATAGGGAAGGCAACATTGAGGAGGCCAACAGCTTTGTTCGGGGAGAGACGGCGATAGTCCGCGTCGGCCACTTCTCTGAAATCGGTGCGGTCTATGTAGACCTCCTTGCTAAACTTGACCTTGCGCTCACCGGGGATACCTCCTTTCGGATCATACGGTACTGTGATCTCCTGGTCATCTTCGGCGGCGAAGTCTTCAATGATGACCTTGACTGGGTCTAGAACCAGCATCTGGCGCGGAACCGTGCGCTCCAGATGTTTCCGGATTGAGGATTCCAGGCGTGACGACTGGATCTCAGTGAGGGCGTCGGTCACGCCAAGCTCTTCTACAAAATTAAGCAAAGCCTGAGCGGGAATTCCGCGACGACGCAAGGCTACTAGTGTGAATAGGCGAGGATCATCCCACCCCCGTACGACGGGCGGTATTGACTTCTTCTCTACTGTGCCATCCTCATTTTTCTTTTCGATTGTTGTTCCTTCGACCAGCATTAGAATTCGGCGTTTGGAGAGGATAGTGCCGTTGACGCTCAAACGGCCAAATCTGTTCGACGTCAGCACACATCACAGAAACATAGTTTCGCGTGCTTACTCTCTCTGCATTGGGCCCTTCTCCTCCGACTTGGGCACTTTGATATCCAGCTGCTCCAGAAGCCAATCGTACGAGATTCTTGACTGCTGGAACTCGGTTGTGCACATGGAATGGGAGATGTCCTCCATGGCGTCACAGATGCAATGGGTGAAATCGTACGTCGGATAGATCTTCCACTTGTCACCAGTTCGGTGATGGTGATTTTCCTTGACGACACGATACGCAGGCAGATCCCACATCTGAGGGTTTCCCTCTTTGGGGTCGGTCAAGCTCTGCTTCATCCGCAGGTATGCCTCTCCAGCCTGATATTTTCCATCGCGCATGGCGCGGAACTCGGTGATGGACTCTTCGATCGGTCGCTTGCGATGGTCGCAGCCGTAGCGGGCACCCCGATTGTCTGGCCCACCACGCTGGCGGTTGACTTCTTCTCCTACACTCCGTGTTAGAGCTGATATGCGAAGAGGCAGATGCCGACCTACTCGAGCAATGGCAGACGTATGCCTTATCTTTCTGGATCAATTCCTCCGCCAGCTCGTACAGACGATCGAAGTTGTCGCTGCTGTATGTGATCTTGTAAGGCTCGAAGCCCAGCCATCTGATGATGTCCAGTATGCTCGTAAAGTACTTCTCCTCCTCCTTTTCTGGGTTTGTGTCGTCGTACCTCAGAAAACAGACGCCATTGTGGTGCTTTGCGAATCCAAAGTTGACGGCGATGGCCTTGGCGTGGCCGATGTGGAGGAAACCGTTGGGCTCGGGCGGGAATCGTGATCGCACATTCTTGACGGGCTTCTCCTCGTACACGCGCTTCAACCAGCCCTCGGAGAATACGCTGACTGGGCCGGCCGAGCTTGCGGGCGTCTCCTTGGGTCGCGCAGCGAGTTCGACTTTGTGTGCGCCTTTCTTTGCTTTGGCGGCCGCCTTCTTTGCTGCCTTCTCGAGTGCGCGTTTGGATGGGCCTTTCTCCTCGGCAGGAACTTCAGCGGGTGCCCCAGTGGAAGCTTCCGCTTTGGTCGTGTCTGCCATGGTCTGCAAGGAAGATTAGCATTGCGTTCAGCTCGCGTGGTACTGTTGTTGGTGCATACGCGGGGCAGAACACACAATTGATCGCTCTGGTGTGGGGCAAATAGTTCGTGTGCAAAAATGAAGTGTGGGTATAGCAGTATGCTACTCTTCGGCTTCTATAGCCAGCTGTTATCTCGTGGGTTGTGTTGTGGAGTCGAGGGAGGAAGTGTGAGTCGAGGAAAGTTTGGTGGGGCTCACAGACTTGCTTGAGTCATTTGAACGCCACTTGCACCGCCACGAAATGCGGGACCACGACATTCCGAACTCAACGCCTCCTACTTCGACTCCTTCACAGCACCACTGAATCACAAACAGTTTCATTTCAAGATCGAACCCCGTCCTGGGCGGCACTAACTCCTCATCGCATTCGATTGCAGGAAAAACTTAGAAGCGATCCCCTCTTCATGGACAACGAATCATCGTTAGGAAAGGGCAGTTGCGAAATCTACAAAGATCAGAAGTTTGAAGGACAAACTTCGCATCTCTGCCGTTCTAGACGGTAAATGGTGAGCTGCATTGAATGCGATACTAAGTCCCTAGTTCATTCCCGATCATGGCAACATCCTCAATGCGGAGTCCACCTTATATTGAGGACAGGAAGCATCTGGGATCAAATCCATCAACCCATGACTTTCGTGGCTGCTAGTAAACGTGGGTATCATGTGTCCAACGGAAGGTGTTCAAAAGGTAGATACGGAGATCTGGAGCGCGAGTGACTCTTCTCCAGTTTCGGGGTTGAGAACTCACTGGCCTGTGAGCCCTGAAGTATGCTACCTGAGGTAATGGGAGATCGTGTCTAATCAGACTAGCTCTGATAACAAGTCAGCCTATGCCGATTATATGCCATAAATATACGAGGAAGAACTCTCGAAGAGTCAAACCTCGGAGAAACAAACGCATGAAGGGTAAGATAGATTTGATATCCATCACCAGTCTATTCCACCTCCATATCCAAATCCCCATCCTCACCCTCAGTCTCGCAATCCCCGACTCCTCTCCTCGCCCCATCTTCACTCCCCCCCTCCAACGCCGCCCTCCACGCCTCCCCAACCTCCCTCCCGAACCCCTGCACAACCTCCTCAACCCTCTCCTTCTGCTCCCTAACATTCTCCCCCAACAACCCCCTCCCCCTCACATACCTCTCATGCGCCGCCCACTCCTCCGCACCCACCCTCCCCGCACTCGCATTACTCAACCCCGCCGGATAATGATTGAAACCGCCCCCATTCCCGACCCAAACCTGCAGTAGCCCTGAGCAAAAGATCTCCGCGACACGCACCTGCTCGGGCCGAAAGATGAGATAGACAACAAACTGATGCATTCTGAAAAGAGCCGGGAAGACCCGCGCAGCATGCAGATACGCACAGATGTCCTCGGCCAGATTCATCACGTAGTTCGACGACTGCCGCCGCCGATGCTGCCGCAGCCGCACCGGCGCATCGAGCGCATACCCGCACTCACCAGGCGGATGCGCGAGCGGGACGTCGCGCTCTAGCGGTGACGTCTCGCGCCAGCGGGCGCAAATTCCCGCGCAGAAGCGGCGCAGGGTCTCTGCGCGCCGCGGAGAGTAGCTCTGCGTCCAGAGATACTTCCTGTAGCCGTCGCGCGCCGCTGACAGGGGGGTTGCAGGGGGACTTACGTTGTCGATCGCGTGCGCGAGGTCTGCATCTGCATCTGCGGCGCCCATGTACTTCAATGCCGCGTCGCGGATCTGCAGGTATTGGTTCGCGCTGGGCGCTGTGCCGTTCTCGTCGGCGAGGAGGTGCACGTAGATGGATGGCTGGATGCGTGCCCGGCTCTGGATCTCGGCGTACTCCCGTTGGAGAACCTCGCTCGTGCGGAACTGCGCGGCTAGCACGCCGTCCATGGCCGCGGTGAGGATTAGTGGCGCGGAGGCGAGGATGAGGATGCAGTCGCGCATTATGGACGCGAGCGAGGTGGGGATCACGGTGCTGCGGGTGTACTTGGGCAGTTCTTCGGCTAGCACCTGGGTTATCACTGTGTGGTATTGGTGTGCGTGAAGGAGACCGGACCAGCGGGCCCGTTTTTCTGCCAGGGTTTCTGGGGGGGAGGGCAGGAGGTGTGGCTGCTGGGGAAGAGTGGCATTGTGGGGCGGGTCATCGTCGTCTACCTCCCGCTCATACGTCTGTCTTCGGGTCGTTACCATGATGAGAAGATGTATACACTAAGAAAGCGAAGGTAGGAATGATAGATGTAATTGCCTATATGAAATTCCGACTTTTGTATCTTCTGCTACGTCTTCAATTACTGGATTCAACGGCCATAGCATACTTCATCCTTTTTGCTGGAAAAGGACACTGGATGTTGTGTGACGACTGGGTTCCTTCTCCTGAGTGACCCCTGAATAGCTGCATCCCTCTGGGGAACAAGCGTGTGGAATAAGGAGAAAAAAGTACAATTCATCCAGAATCGCCATGGAAGTGAAGCGTGAATAGCGATACACATGATAGATGTATACTTTGAAAGTAAAGTGCGACGTCTCCTGGAGCATACTGAATTGGCCTCCAGATTCCCTTCATCCATCCAGTTCAATAGATTCAATAATTTCCAAGGAACGACATCTTGAATGTAGCTGGGAGAGGAAGAAGGCACGTGTACAGCTACTAGGAACTTCAAGCAATGAGAAGCCGGGCTATAGACCCATTGCCCCCTTCAGCCAACGCAAAGCGAACTCAAAAGGGCGAGTGAGATGAAGGATACGCACTACTATCAACACCCATTGAATGCAAATTTTCCAAAACAGTCTTGGCTCCCATCTGACCTGACATGTACGATCCAGCCATCTCAATCCCCAGCCGCTGTCTACACCCCCCCCTTCCACAGCCCCATCTCCCTAGCCACCGCCTCGAGAAGATCGGGCAACTCCTCAGCCCACGACCTCCCCTTGGGCACCCACCCCAGCCTCTCCCGCGCCCTGATCGACCGGCCCCTAGACGTCGAACCCATCAAGACGTCCGCAAAAGACATAATCTCGTTCGCGCGCTCCCGCGTGATAGCCTTGAGCTCGGGCGACGCAATGAGCCCCATGCGCGCCGCCTCCTTGGCCATGGGCTCGACAAGCTCGCGCTGCGTCATTTCGCCCGCCTCGCAGAGGTAGTACGCATCATGGCCCCAGTCGGCCTTGCCGCCGCCTTGGATCGCCGCCTCGACGAGTAGGGCCAAGAGCACGGAAACGTCGGATACATGGACGACGTTCCAGATGTTGCTGCCGTCACCCAGCAGGCAGCCCGCGCCCTCGGTGAGGATAACGCGCGCCCGGCAGGGTCCGATCATCGAATGGCGGTGGCAGGGCCCGCGGCCCGTGCCGTAGATGGCGGGCGGCGACACGATGGCGCAGCGCACGGCGCCATTCACGTGTTGCTCCGCGTGTGTTACGGCGAGGTCGGCGCGCTTGTGGTAGGCGTTTGGCGGCGTGAACTTGTACAGGTCTACACGGCCGTCCCAGTCGTCGTAGATGTGCGTGTCGGCTGGCAGTGTTCCCAGCTGCGAGGGGTCGCGCAGTATGCTGGCCGGGAAGAGCGAGGCTGCGCCCGACATATGAATGAAGTAACCCGGGGCATCTCGGGTGTGGCTGCGCTGGAGGCCCGCGAGGATGGCTTGGATGGAGCCGATATGGTCTGCGTTCGCGAGCTGCAGCACAATGTCTACCTTGGAGGATTCATTGGCGAGGAGGTCGCTGTTGTCCAGGTCACCGTAGACCAGTTTGATGGCCGGGTATTCTTTAGCTACGACTGCGCCCTTGTCGATGCACCGCACCAGGGCCGTTATCTCCCATTCCGGGTTGGCTTGGGTGAAGGCATACACAGTATCACCCCCAACATACCCCGTGATGCCAATACTGAAAGAGGCGGTGAGCATTGGTCTTTGTAGGGCTTGGAGGGATCAACTTACATAAAGAGCTTCGTCATGCTGCCAATGTGTTCGAGGATGTTGAGCTCACTCCGATTGATGTAGGATCAGTTGTTGAGCGACGTCAAGGAGTCTTTGGAGGCTTCTCTATATGAAAGAAATTCCTCCATCCTGGCATCCTGGAATAGGACACTAACGTACTGTCTAGGGTATCTTGATTCTTGACGACTGCATTGGCGACTTCTGACAATTTCATTGGCGCTCCCTGACAACCTCATGTGTGATTTCTAAGCAAACGCACCATCAATTAACAGCACTCGGGACCACCCCGCGAGAAACAAATTCGAAGATCTACGGACGAATCTTTCGTCCGTGGCGTGTTCTTGTCACTGCCAATTATGCTATGTGAATGTCTTCTCAGCCTATCCTTCAACGATACAGGATCATAAGTATATGTCTCCCAAATTCTCTGCGCGTATCTCCTACTACGAACATCCTGATATCTCAGCTCACATTTCACTTGAAAAGGACAATAAATCAGCTCACGTAATAGTGTACGGTTTTGGTCCGCTTGGAGTCAACTCTCTCTCGTAGAATATACCTTCAAGAGGTTGATGGTTTGAGGGACGCCAACGTCGACACCACGTCCCTTTTCCACTCTCCACCTTGAGCGAGGCCAGAGGACCCGTGCAGCAAAGCGGCAAAGCTGACATACTCTGCGATTGACTTTGCATTTTCGCGAACGATCTCTCGGCTGCAACGCCGGTCTTGTCCCTTTTCTTGCCAAAAGCAACAAGCTTGCCTCGCGAACCGTGGCATGTTGGGTGGTAGTCCCCAAGTACTTTTTGGTACCCCGGCAGAGCTTTCAAATAGAGCGTTCTAACATCTCCTACTCGATTCTAATGAGTAGAGACGTAGGCGATGCTCCACATCGTGTTAAGCGCTGGTGTAAAGGTTTGAATATCTTATGGGCAGGCGTATGTAGTGCATCGTCCCGGTATCGTCAAGCCATTCTAGGTCCGCTTAGAGGTGGCTTGGATTGTTGATCGTGTCAAGGGTTAATGTTGCTCTGAACCCCATGCCTTCTTCCTTGCCTGCGGTGCACGCTGGTACAATTTCTTAGCCTCGTAAAGCTTCTCATGACCTTGAAAGCCCGAATAAATCGTCTTCATCTTCAAGCGAGCGAGATACACTTCCCTCTCAGAGCTCTCCCACTACCGCTGCTCGCCTTCTTCTCTCGCATCAAGTGCAGTCCATCTTTGGTACCAGATTCATCAATCTGCAGATCCCAACTCCGGAACTTCCTTTCCACCAGGCGTCTCGCAAGCCTCACGCTGCCCAGATTCCTCGTCTTGAGCATGTTGTCGAGCCGCTCAAGCACAAAACGCCTATGTTGTTCGTTGTCGGGGCTAGCGTTTGCAAGGACGAACAACGGCCATAGCAACGTTGCGGTCACTGGCAGAGGCTCCAGCTGTGAGACGAGAGAGTCAATGAGGCGTTGGAGGTGGCGGGAAGTTGCTTCGGATGGATCTGGATCGCTGGACGACAGCGAGAAGGAGCAGAAGCGGTCGTAGAGGTAAAGAAGCGCAGTCGTGCGCTTGGCTTCTGCCACCAGCGCAAGATTCGGGTTCGAGGTTGTCGAGGGGACATGTTGACGGAGCGTACGGAGCGCAAGCTCAAGTTGAGAGCGGCTTTGGTCCATGTGCTGTGTTTCCTCGGCCGTGAGGGCCCGGGAGGAACAAATGCGTTCCACGTTGGAACTGATAGCAGAGATCCGGTTGATGATGTCGAGCAAGCCGCGGGAGCAGCCCATGAGCGGATCTATCTCCTCCATGCTGTCGTCTTCAAGCCACGTGTATGATATGGACTCAAGGCTGGAGCTACCGGCTGTGTGGCCCATGATGTCGTGGGCTACAAAATACATGAGGCAGAACTTGCGCAGCATCTGGCTTTCGGTGCAATCGGCGCTGATCTGGTTAATCAGAGTCAATCCGCCACGGAGATGGGTCCTCCAGGAGTCATTACAGCCATCGGCAATGTCGCCGAAGCAGAGCATCAAAACGGTGGCGATGAATGGCCAGCTAATGGAGCCGGAGGCGATGGTCTCTTGGAGGCCCTTTAGCGCTTGAGATTTGTACCACCATGCCTGTTTGTCGAATCTGCGATCGTTGAGAAGTTGGCGCTCGGTAGCCGCGATGGATATGACGGCGTTATGTAGAGGTGGATATACCAAAGTCATAGGTGTGATATAGCGGAGATAGGGATTGTGCGTCGGACTCAGGGAGCAATTCGGACAGATGCCCGAAATGAAGTAATCCAAGAGATATGCTTCGGATGTAGGAAGGGCGCCAAAGGGCGAAAGGGCTGGCGTGGGAATTGGATAGAGATGCTGCTGCTGCTCCTCCTCCTCCTCCTCCACTTCTCCATCCTCTTCGTCTTGGTCGTCTTCGCTCTGGCTTCCGAAATGCCGATAACTAGTATGCAGGAATATCGGCTCTTTGGTGGTTTTGATGAAGTACGGTGGCGAAGCCCGCGTCTCGGCTTTCGGCTTGCCGGCCTTCGGCTTCCCTTTCTTTGACCATGTGCCCTCGCGCCCTAGACATATCCCCCGCTGGGCTGCGTCGTCTTGCCACAGCAGCCTCATGCCATATTCACACTGCACCCCCAATCTCTTGCATCGTGCGCATTGTGGCCGCTCCTCGGTGCATCGCACGTGCATATCCTTGCAGGGCCAACACCCGGTTCGGCGGCGGGCGTCGCCATTCGCACGCTGGGTACGTTGCATTCCAACGCCGGTCACGTCGCATGCAGCGGCAGGCTAGATAGAGGTCCGTCTCGAGAGTCGAGATGCGGCGTTGTCAGATGGTGTTTCCGTCCCGATTGGGAGAGGAGTGCGTTGCAGGATAGATAGATAGCGATGGGGGGAGCGGGGGGATGTTCGTTAGGGGCGCGGCGGGGCTATCGGCTATCTCTCGTGCAACGCTACAAGTCGGCCCGTCCATCTGCTATTCACGACCCAGACACTGACTCATCCGGAGCACATGACCTACTTGTTCATGCAAATTCCATCGACTTCCCATCTCTCTATTAGTCGCACATACTACAATGGACGCTGTTTCTACGTCGACGAACCAGACCGACGAAACAATGACACCCCCCCTCTACAACCTCGCCCTCGCCGCCTCCAAATCATCTCCCTTCCTACTCGTCTCCTTGATATCCTTCACGCCACCCACCCTCCAATCGATATCCTCCTTCCCATCGCTACTCCCCGCCTTCCACCTCCACCTCTTTTCCTTCTGAGCACGCGCCTCGACCATATCAACCACCCACCCCCCGAAAATAGGAAACATCTTGAACGCATGTCCCGAATCCCCACCCGCGAGCACCAGCCCCTCATACCCCGGCACGTAGTCGATTACATACTCGCTATCCGCCGTATCAGCGCACCAGCACACGAACCGCCTCACCAGCGGCCTGTTCGAAAATTCCGGCAGTGCCTCCTGAAGCAGCCGCCGCATCAATGCTTCATCCTCGACCGGAATCGCGTTATTTTCCGCGGCACTGGAGGGCGGGAGACTAGTCGACCCGTGCTCTTTACAAGTATTCGTATACCCCCCGCCGTGCGCGCACACCTTGATCAACCATTCCTCCTCGCCTCCCTCCTCGCCCGCAGGAGCTGGTTCGAAAAGAAACCCCAGATCCCGACAATTCACCACGGGGAGGCCCCTCAAGCGCGCCGCTTCTCCGGCGTTAACCCGCACGTGGCCGACTGCCCACGCCTTGGCTGTCAGTTGCGCTCCCGCGGCAGGCAGTAGGCGCGCCGTGTGCGCCCCCGTTGCAAGGACGACGACGTCAGCGTAATGGATCTGGTTGTCCGCGGTCCGGATGTAGGACTTCGGCGCTGGGAAATATCGCGCCGTTTCCGCGTCCGGTAGGATGGCTACGGCGTCTCCGGAGGCTCCGAGGTGGAATGTAATGCCCCGTGCGAGCAGTTCGGCGTAGACGGCTTTTAGTGCAGGCGCGGCGGATGCATAGCCAGCGTGGCTGTTGAAGTAGCCGGACCAGCCTGTGAGCGGGCCGGTGAGGTGCGGAACTTTTCCACGAACTGCGCTGGGGGTCGGGAGAGATGTTATGCTGGATGTCGGCTGAGAGGGATGAGAGGATATGGAGGCGACGAGGCGCGAGATGTGCGATGTTACTTTGGAGGGTGCGGCGGCGGAGGACGTCACGAGGTAGCCGGTCTGGCGATAGTGAGGAGAGAAGACTGGGGAGGTGCGCCAGGCTTGGATAGCGTTCTAGGTTTGCACCGTGATTAGATGGTGGTGGGGGAGGAATTGAGAGGGAATAGTACCAGGGCGTGAGTGGCGTAGAATGCATCTTCGTAGTCGGCACGAACAATCTTGTTCAAGTCGTTGCCAGCACTGTAAGCAGAAGGGATAGTAGCTCCGCGGTCAAGAACGACAATGTTTCTGTAGCCCCTGTTGCTCAAGTGGAGGGCCGTCGAGAGCCCGATTGTGCCAGCGCCGACAATAAGGAAGGACGTTTCCTTTGAGGGGCTTGGAAGTGACATAATAGCGGATAGAAGTCGTAGAGTTCAGAACCCAATGTCGAGAGGGGGGAGACACAGGATACTGGAAACCCGCATACAAGATTAAGAGAGGGAGTGTTGGGATTCCAGCCGGCGATTCATTGTTATACGATTGCTGGAGTCATGGCTGATCGTCTCTCGCAGCCGACTGAAATACAGTGCCTGGGCAATTATGCTCGTTGGGGGGTGAAGGTCGACACGGTGGCCCCACAAAAAGTAGTACATATAGTAACATATAGTACGCAGCATCCTGCGCCAGGGTCGACGATCGCCGACATGCGCACGGGCCACGCGTGAGATAGGCGCTGGCCGGCAAACCTGCCGACCGGCGTCTCTCACGTGCCGTCTCTCACGTGCTGTTACACCCGAAGCTCCGCGCTACGGAAAATACTAGCTATCGTCTCAACCACCTCCATATGAATTACATCTTTGTTCCAAGGTTGTGCAATTGTTTGATAGCAAATCTATTAACGCCTACCACTTTCGACCCCAAAAGTACGCTCCTAATTCGACTCCGTTTGCGCATTCATTGTCGCGGCAACACTGCCCGCCGCTCGCGGATATTGCTGCTTCGTCCCATTTACCTTCCCATTCACAGCGGCCTCCTTACCCACGAGACCCCAGCCTCCTCCACCAGGCGTGTAAATGATACAGCGATCGCCTTCCTTCATACTGACCATGTTCTTCGGCCCCATGTTGACCCATCTCTCCTCAAAGCCTGACCCATCTTCCTTCTCCACCCTCTTCACCCAGTAGTTAACGCCTTTGGCACCACATCCACCATCCTCCATTCCATATGGCGCGACGGCTCTCCGCTCGCTGATGACGCTGAAGCGGATGGGCTGCCGACACTCGATATCCCTGACCGCGCCGTCGCCGCCGCTGAATCGGCCTTTGCCACCGCTGCCCTTGCGGACCGCAAACTCGCGCAAGATGACCGGATATCGCCGTTCCAGAGTCTCGGGGTCTGTGATGCGCGTGTTGGTCATGTGCGTATGCACAGCACTGGCACCGTGGGCGATGGCGGTGGCACCGGATCCACCGCAGATGGTTTCGCCAAAGGCATAGGAATGCTCGGTGCCGTCAGTGTTCTTCACCTCGCCAAAGAAACCCAGACAGTTCATGCAACCGTGGCTGGCGGCAGCAGCCCCGAATGTCTTCAGAATGATGTCCACCACCCTTTGGGACGTCTGCGTGTTGCCTGCGCAGACGGCGGCACCGGCGGATGGATTTAGAAAGCAGCCTTTGGGTAGGATGATAGATATTGGCGCCAGGCAACCTTGGTTGAGTGGAATGTCAATACCAATGAGAAGACGGAGGGTATATATGATGGCAGAGTAGGTGATGGACGGTGGTGCGTTCATGTTGGAATACATCTCTGGTGCAGTACCGGTAAAGTCGAACGTCGCCGAACCGGAAGGATCAATTGATACGGCAAGACGCATCTCGGACCCATTGTCCATCTGGTCGACACCGCTAAAAGATGCACCTTTCTTTTCGAGTGTTTGGCGGAGGAATGCCCGTACTGCGATCTCGGCGTTCTCCTGAATGGCTCTCATGTACAGTTGAACAACGTCTTGGCCGTATTCTTCCATCAGAGCTTGGATGAGCGTCATGCCCTTGTTATTAGCCGCTACTTGAGCTTTGAGATCTGATAAGTTATCATCCAGTCTCCGGCTTGGAGTACAGCCTGGGAAGTTTCCAGGCGCAGTGAGAATCTTTTTGATACCCTCCTCGTCAAATAGGCCATCGTGAATTAGGCGGAAAGACTTAATTGCCGCGCCTTCCTGCCACAGCTCAGTAGAGTTCGGCGGCATCGAAGTGCCACCGAGACCACCAATATCGGTATGGTGACCACGAGAAGCTACGTAGAACGCAATCTCATTTCCTTTAGAAAACACCGGTGTGATGACCGTTACGTCCGGCAAGTGGGCTCCTCCAGCTTCGGGGTGGTTGGATACAAGGACGTCTCCTGGTTGCAGTTTGCCCTTTAGAAGTTCATGCTGGTACTTGACAGCATAGGACATCGATCCTAAATGCACCGGAACATGCGGCGCATTGGCCACAAGGCCACCCTCGGGACCAAAGACAGCACACGAAAAATCGAGACGCTCCTTAATATTGAGCGACATGGAAGTCTTCTGCAAGATACGGCCCATCTGCTCTGCGATACTCATAAAGCGATGAGCAAAGACGGAAAGCTGGATTGGATCCACAGCCGTAGAGGAAGTCTGTATGCTGCCAAGCCGTGGAATATCAATAACGACATGTGCGGACAAAACCTTGGCTTGAGCACTGGGCACTACGACGATGCTCTGAGTCTTATCGAGGATCATGGCAGGCCCAGCAACAATTGAACCGGGGTGGAGGTTTTCAAGCAGATATACAGGAGTTGTGACTGTACCGACTCCAGAGAAGTATGTCTTAATCTCGCGCTCCGCTGTCGTAGCCTTCACTGGAGCGAAAGTGAGAGTCTGCAGGTCAGATTGCAGCCTTTCAGCATCCGCAGTGACGTTCCCACTGCCACCAATGCCCCGTATTCTAACGTCGTCCACGAGAATAGGTCGGCTCTCCGGAAAGATGAAGTTGAACTCGCGAAGGTGCTGCTCAAGAAACGCTTCCTTGAAGCTTCCGCTAGCCGGTCGGAGGATCATCATGGCGGTTTCCGTTCCTTGGTAGCGCATGTTGAGGTAGTCTTCGTAGTCGATATCACTTTCTTTGATGTTCTCGTTGAGAAGAGCTTGCTTGACCTTTGATCTTAATTCATTGAGACGAGAATCGAGAGCCTCAATTGCTGGTCCGATGTAGCTGACATTCACAGGCTCCTGGGCTTCCTGAACAACATTGGCAAGGGCCATTCCTGTAAGACGTTAGTTATGTTTGCGGCCAAATCTAACAGCGCAGAATTACTTACCATAAGCCGAGAGGATGCTTGAGTACTTGTGAATGATCGCAGTAGAGATTCCAAGCTTGGACGCGATTTCGCATGCGTGTTGACCACCAGCACCACCAAAAACGGCCAGATTGTGCTTGCCAATTTCGTAGCCCTTGGCTTCTGTCAATGCTCGAATAGGCCTGCACATGGCTTCGTTTGCCACATCCAAGAAACCATACGCAACCTCTTCGGGACTCATTGTCTTGCCCGTCTCCGCGTTGATGATCTTAGTCAGCTCGATGAATTTGTGTCGAACCGCCTCCGTATCCAACGCTTCGTTCTCGTTGGGTCCGAAGATTTTCGGAAAGAAGTCTGGCACTAAACGGCCAAGGAAGAGATTCGCATCCGTTACTGCTAGAGGGCCGCCCTTTCGGTAACATGCAGGGCCTGGGTGTGACGAGGCACTTTCAGGGCCAACAGTGAGAAGTCCGTTTCTCCAGGCAAGAATCGATCCACCGCCAGCGGCGACAGTGTTGATGTCTAGTTGAGGGCTTTGGATGGTCACTCCGGCGGTGGTAGTTTCAAAGACGTGCTCAAATACGCCTCCATAGCGAGAGACATCAGTCGAAGTTCCACCCATGTCAAGCCCAACGATCGGAACCTTGGTTTCGGGGACGTATGACGTTCTTGAGAAGCCCACAACGCCCCCGGCAGGCCCAGATAGTATGCCCTTGAGCCCACTAAAGCTCTTGTGGCCAACGAGACCCCCATCAGATTGCATAAAGTCCGTCTTGACGTCATCCAGATGGCCATCCTCGAAGCCCTTGACGAAGCCCTTGAGATACTTCTTGATCTCCGGAGTGAGGTAGGCGTCCGCGGAGGCTGAGCTACCTCTAGGTACCATTTTTATCATATTCGCGGCCACGGCCGATGACAGTGAGACATGAGAGAAACCCTCTTCGAGTGCAAGCTCCCCCACTCGAGCTTCGTGATTCGGGTAGATATATGAGTGAGCGAAACAGACGGCGACGGTATCTGTCCCGCGAGAGCGCAGGTCTCTCAGGGTTGCCCGGACTGCTTGCTCATCTAGAGGAGTCAATATTCTGATCATGTCCCCGCTTGATCCTCTGATAAGCGAGCCGCTAATCTCTTCGGTGGCCTTGTGGACGCCAAAAATGTCTTCATCGAAGCCCTCAATCGTGACGCGCTCATCGACCTCTTGGACTTCGGAGTATAGTACTTCTGATTTCACGATGTTGAGGTCGAACAATCGCGGGCGAGACTGGTAGCCAATCTCGAGCAGATCTCGAAAGCCCTTGGTCACGAGGAGGGCATGCTTGGCGCCTTTCCTTTCGAGAAGGGCGTTGGTGGCGACAGTCGTTCCCATGCGAACGTATTCGAGGTTCTCTTTCGGAAGCGGGGTTCTCCGAGGCACTTCTTCCCCGCGCACAATGGAGAGCACGCGGCGAATGCCTTCGGTAGGTGCGTCATCATAATTGGAGGGATCTACAGATAGGAGCTTTAGGACGATGTCTTGTTGATTTTCGACCCGAGCCCAGATATCTGTAAAGGTGCCTCCACGGTCTGCGGAACAAAGTCAGCGAAAATTACCGTGGACAGGCTGGAGTATTCACCAATTGCGATCTTGACGCGCTTGTTCGCAGGAACAGAATAAACACCCATGATGGAACATAAACCAAGGTCAAGGGTATCAAAGAATGCAAGAGTAAGAACGAGTGTTTTCTAGAATGTATTGGGAATTACAGGAGTGTGGGAGACTATTATATGGCCCTCGTAGACAGCATGTCTAGCGCTGCCTGCCCCTCCCGACACCGGTGATCGGCGTTGATAGGATGGTCGATACGAATAGCCATGGACGCTGAGAGAAATCAGAAGTGAGATAGGGAACGGAGAGGGTCCGGAGAGCACATGGCAGTTCGAGCTAGGCGGCTGCTCGCTGCAGTATCCCCGCGCGAAGGAGCGCTAGCTATCGGTACAGGGGGGATACCGTAGAAGGTGGATACGACGGGCAAATGTGTGGAAGGTGGATACGACGGGGAGTGCAGAAGGTCGACACGACGAGGCAAAGCTAGACAGGGGCGACGTCGCTGCTTCGGGTCTAGCGCCCCGGGGTCCACACATCAGGGAAACGATATATCACTAGTTTCTCTTCATCGTAACGACCATCCACCTCTGTTTCGAACTTATCAGCCCGCACCCAACACGCCGGCTCAACCATTCCGATGGCCAGAGACTCTGGGGTAATGCTTCTCCACCCTGTTTCCGCCTATCGTACATGACATGGCTTCGAGCCTATCTTTGCCCGCGTGCCTTTCGCTAGTAGCTAGCCCTCCCCGATTGAAGATTCGCGTTATCTGCCTGTCAACACCAGGGCCCAGGAAGATATATAAACCCCTTCCTGTTTAGCATCTGCTCTGTCTTGTTCACTCCTTGCATCGAAACGCCCCTCCATCGTCTTTACGTCCTCTGTGCCTTTTCAGAATTGATTTTGCCACACATAGTTACCATGGCTACCAGCAACAAGACCGCTGACATGGATGTGGAGCAGAGTGTGGATGAGAAAAATGTCCTCAGTCAGCACGTGGATAAAGCTGCCAAATTCCTCGTTGAGGCGGACGCTTACCCACCTTTGTCTCCTGAGGCTGAGAGGAAGCTGCTCCGCAAGGTGGATTGGATCATGATTCCCATGGTAAGCTCATTTACAATCCCTCCACCTCTGTACGGCGAGTGCTTACGGTGTCAAAACAGCTATTCATCACCGCTACGCTGGGTGCCGTTGACAAGGTGGCGCTTGGAACTGCCGCGATCTACGGACTGCGAACCGACACCCATCTGGTCGGCCAGCAATACTCGTGGTTGGGATCTATTCTTTCTCTCGGTGTAGGTTGCCTATATCTTGTTCTTCAATTCGCGGAGCTGATTCTAAGCAGGCTTTGACGGGAATGTTCCCCTCGTCATATCTTATCCACCGTCTTCCGTCCGCCAAATACCTCTGTGCATGCAGTGTGGGTTGGTCTACTATGGCGCTCCTCATGGCCTCTTGTACGAATTGGAGCTCCTTGATGGCTGTTCGCTTCTTCATGGGTTGCTTTGAAGCTATCATCGTCCCCGGAATCTCGCTCATCATCGCGTCTTGGTACCGAAAGTCGGAGCAACCACCACGCAATGCTCTTGTCTTCGCGGCTGCCAGTTCCGTCATCAACGGCTTCCTGTCCTGGGCCGTCGGACATATCGACGCCCAACTCGCCATCTGGCAATACTTGTTTTTGATTGTCGGATCAGTCACTTTTACTTGGTCACTATTTGTGCTCTGGTATATGCCAGCAACTCCCATGGATGCAAAATTCCTGACTGAGGAAGAGAAGTACCACATGATTCGACGTGTGGCTGAGAACAAAACCGGTATTTCCAACAAGGAATGGAAGTGGTATCAGGTCAAGGAGGCCTTCATTGACCCAAAGACCTGGATCATCTTCTTTTTCAACGTAAGTGCTCTTGTATTCTTTTGCTGGCGAACCCCCAGTCTTAACATTGTCTAGATCGCCATCAATATCCCCAACGGAGGCCTTACTACTTTTAACGGCATCATAATAGCGAACCTGGGCTTCACCAGCGTCAATGCATCCCTCCTATCTATGCCTACGGGCGTCATGTCGACCTTGTCAGCCTTCATCTTCAGCTATATCGGCGCCAAATGGCATAATCGCCGCTGCCTCGTTACTGTTGCCGCCTGTATTGTTCCCATCATTGGCACCGCAGTTGTTTATGCCGTCGACCGTGGCAATGTCGCAGGTCAAATGGTCGGTATATACCTCCTCTACACGTACTTCGGCCCCTATGTCGTTGGCATTGGTCTCGCACAGGCAAACACTGCCGGAAACACCAAAAAGACGGTCGTTTTTGCAATCCTCTATATCGGTTACGCTGTCGGCAATCTCATCGGACCCCAAACCTTCCGTGCTAACCAGGCTCCTGCGTATACGGGTGGTGTAATCGCCATGATCGTGTGCTACTGCGTCTGCATTGTGTTGGTATGCTTGTACTGGGCTCTATGCGCCTGGAAGAACAAGAGTGTTGCGCCTGCGGGCGAGAGGAGGATGTCTGCTGCCGAGGTCATGGATGATCTGATGGATCAAACGGACTTTGAGCAGGAGGGCTTTAGGTACACCACCTGAATGGTTGGGGAATGTCGGGTGATGTCTTGGTAATATAGAAGCGTAATTTCTGAATCTTATGTACGGAACAAATGCAGTAGTAGGGAGCGGCGTTGATGGGATGCGTCCAGGAGTTCTCCGGTACGACGTTTAGTAGGCCGAACGATCCGCCTTGTGGGGGACACTATCTAAGCGAGAACCTGGGGTATAACGGGAAGAATGTCCGAGATACGAAGTAAATATGCTGATCTTTCAACAATCCAAATGTTTCCAACTGCTCTTCATGAGATAATCGCCGGGAGGTCGCCCAGCCTCCTGCGTGTGGCGGTCACATACACTATCAAGTTCATTCAATCACCGGCTTCGCTCTTTCGAGTAAGCATATGTTGCGTGACGATTGTTTTGCACTATTAAAACGCCAGCAGCGGCGTTGTGGGGACATGAGAAGATTATAGTAGAAGGAGCCAGTCTGGATTAGGTTAGCGCAAATCTACTCGCACATCAACAGTAACAGACCTGATGAACTGCTTTCATTTGAAGGACTTCGAGTAGTAATAACGTAGACTCTAATTCTGCTATTGCGCGAGGAGCTAATAGGTGGCAAGTTGAGTAGGGGAGACTGAGTTGATCGTATCAAGGAGTGGCTAACTACAACATATATATCGCAAAACAATAAGTAAGCAATAACAAGAGTTTGGGAAACTTGATAATTTACTAGAGATATAGAATCCCATCCAGAAGTGCAGCGGTAGGAAAAACGCGTGAGCTGAAACGTAAGGATCTCGGTAGGAGTTGCTGGACTAAAGTTGACAACGTGTGATAACGCATTCAAATGTTCTATAGATATCGATTAGGTAAGGTTCTTTGCAATATCGATCTAAAGATATGGATGGTATTCACTATTAGGAGCTTACCGTCAGTCCACTGTAGTGCCACTGCTCTACAAAAAAGAATATGGGATCTTCCCCTCTCTCCCACGATTTTCTCTCCATATCATCTACTTCCTGTATAGTCATGTTATACATTTCAGTAAACTCGTACAAGATTGGAAAATCTGGGCTGTGCTTCGTACCGAAGCTGCCATCACTGGATTCTATGCCATGACACCTTTGGCGATACCTCCGATGTATGGTCAGTGGCAGCGGTGAGCTGTCCTCGGTGTAATGGCGGTCTAGGTCTTCCCACTTGGGGTGGAGCTTTGGAAGATCGATGGAGATATCCAAGTTGGGGTTGTTACTCAGAGGCGCAAGTGGAGACAAGACGGCGCGCTCATTGACCATAGACCAAGTACAAGGCTCGGCATGATCAAGCCATATCCGAAGTCTCCTCAATTCGCTCAAGCCTTCGATGGCGGGACATAATCCTGTCCATGCAGAGATCGAATGATCCATTGACGATGGTTCAGAGCCAGTGGAATCAACTGCCTTCTCAAGCGCTTCATAAGAGGACAAAGGAAGTCTCAAGTTGATATGCAGTTCTTTGAGGCTCGGCACGACGCAAGCCGCGAGCATGGAACTGAAAGATGGCGCAGACGTAAGCACGCGGGACTGCGGATCCAAGATACTGAGTGTTTCGAGGTCATTTATGTGAAACGCGGCGATATCAGCTATCATTTCCGCGAAATCGACGAACCTGCAGAGCAATGTCAGTAAGTTAGCGATACTGGTTTATCACGTGCTTGCTCACATTCGCTTGCACACGAGAAAAAGCGCCGTCGCGGCAATAGTACAATTTGTCTCGCAGGCCATCTCTCGTATCCGCTTGGCTGTCTCTTCGCATCGCCAGTGTGAGCCCCATGAAGACCGCAAGCGGAGCGGATAATTGGGATCTGGCACATCGCGGTCGTTAGGCGGATGTGCCTCCTTTGATCGCCGGTTGTAACAGTCCGGATGGTCATCTTTGTCACGTTGCATGCATGCTGATAATCGAAGTCGCTTCTCGTGGAGAAAGAGGTGGATTTGGTCGGGAATGAGATGGGCATAGATCGCACGACGAATCTCGGCTGGCGCAACGAAGAATTTACATTCGTGTTGAGGGTCTACCGATGTACCCATATCGAGTCCAGCGGACATAGTAAGCTATTGTATATCTAGAGAAGGGCGGCGACCTCAAGTGTAACGGAGACGAGCCGGAATGGGTTATGTGAAAGATGATGATAAGTGGGGTGCTTGAGTGTTGTTGCTAGAGATCGAGCGCCGAGCTACTCTATTGTGCTGTAGCACCGCCACACTTAGCGTGAAAGGAAGCTATGGGGGCCAAAACGAGTACAGGGGCAGGGCCACTCGAATTTGATATGTTGATCCATTAATTTATCTTTCAGCTAAATAGCTGTCGACCTTGAGCTCTTTCATACCTATATTATAGAGTGAGCTTAGTGAGTTTGTAGAATTATAAGAACAGTATAAGCCTCAGAAGAATTTGGAAATTACATATTACAGCTATGAAAGAGAAGGACGAGGGTCTCACAACAGGCAGGAGGGTATGGGCAGCGATTTACGCGAGAATCGATTAGAGATAGTAATTGGAATTTAGAGCGCAGTAGATATTTCACAAGGGGGCGAGGAAGGGGCCGAAGTAGATGTTAAGCATGGTATCAAGATTAAGATCTTTGTGGTTGGGAAATGAAAATCCAGTGAGGTAAAGTAAGTAAAAAGACCAAGGTCACCACTGGGCAATGCTTCATCCGAACTGCGAGATGTCTTTCACGTCAGTTATTTTCGTAGCCATCGCCGTTTTCCCCATCATCCTCATCTCCATCTTCCTGGTCCCCATTCTCCTCATTGCCGTATCCCTCATCATCACCTACCTTATCGTCTTCCTTATCACTGTCTCCCTCATTACCGTCCTTTCCATCATCATCTTCCTCATTGCCATCGTCATCTTCCTCATTACCATCATCATCTTCCTCATTACCATCATCATCTCCCTCGTGACCATCATCATCTTCCTCATTACCATCTCTAAATGTATCGTTGGGCTCATTTCCCCAGTGTGTATCTTCAAAATGTGGTTTCTCGGGGTCATATAGCTGCCTTTGCTCTTGTTCGTAATGAGGAATATTTTCTGGAAGATGTGGCTTCACATTTAGGAATTGGTTCTCGTGCATTTGGTCAACGACTGGCATTTCGGTTGGATATTGCCAATTTGCGGCGGTGTGCGTGGTATTTGTGTACCTTGGGTTGGAACGATACGGGAAATGCGAAGACGGAATTGGTTGTACATCGATATTCTCAGCGTTTAAAGGCTGCATAGGTTGCGAGGATATCGTAGATTGCGTATATACGTGCCGCGCTGTAGACATCGCTGGTTGGGCGGGCGCTGAGTAGTGTGGGGACGTCATAAATTGTGAAGGTTTCACCTGCTGAGGCGGTAACGGTTGAGTGGCGGGTATCGTGTGCTGTGGCGCTTGATCATATTGCGACCCTTTCCTCTGTTGAGGAGGTCTGGGTTGCCCTGGAGCTCCGTCGATTTCTGATTTTTTACCTTCAAATAACTTGATGACATTTTCATACTCCCTAGTCTTATTTTTATCATTCGTCTCAATGCTGCGCCACAGGCTGCCACGGGCGTATTCGAGCGGTTGCATCCCATGAACATCTTTTGCACTCTTATCAGCTCCACAAGCCTCAAGCAAGTACTCAGAGATGTCGAAAGCGCCTTTCTCTGCAGCGTATGAAAGTGGGGTCCGGCCAGCTGTGTCGCTTAAGTTCGACTTTCCGCCTGCTCTAGATATCATACCCAGCACATCCATGCGACCGCTCTCTACAGCTAGCGAAAGGGGAGTCCGGCCTAAGTTGTCTTGGCTGTCGACATTGATGTTTGCGTAGCTGCAAAGTAACGCAACTACGTCCAAGGATCCACCCAGAGCGGCGAGTGCCAATGGGGTTCGACCGTCATTGTCTTTTGATTCCATGTTGGGTCCTCTCTCTAGAATAATTTGCACGACTCTAGTTGTGCCCCTAGAAGCGGCTATCAAGAGCGGAGTCCGCCCGTGCTCATCCTTCCGATCGATGAACTCGATGTTTGCTCTGAGAAGCATGGTAACCGTGCTTTCTTGGCTTCCCTCGACAGCATGGATCAAGGCAGTGAAGGCAGCATCTCCGGCAAGATCGATCTGACTTTCCTTGATGAACAGCTTCAGGATTTTGTTGGGTCCGTTCTGCGCCAGCCATAGGAATAGCGACTTCGTCTTGTTGTTACTGGTGAAGGCCGTTCTTCCGGTTAGGAGAAGGAAGAGATAGAGGACTTCGTTACCGGGCTCCATCATGAAAGAAATTACAGCAGTATAATCGGCTAGCGCGCAATTCTGACAGCCGCCAAGCTGACGAGTTAGATACAACTGATGTCTCTTAGCAGCCTCGATGAAGATTTCACACGCGTCGTCTACGGAATATCGATTGAGGAAGTTTCTGTATTCTCTAGGGTAGCTGAATTCCATGTGGAAGACCGTGCGGATCGTATCCCAGTTGCCTTTCGCTAGCGCAGCGAAGAAAGGGGTTCCATAGAGTTCCTGCTCGGGTTCGAGATACGAAAGATATCTGACATGTGCTGTGATGAGAGCGGGCCAGTTCTGTTCAAAGAGAATATACATCAAGCTTGCCTCTGGTGTGTACACTTGTTGTTGGGATATGATGTTGACTGCGTGGATGTACTGGATCAGTGGAAAGTTCTGCAAGAATTCGAGCTGGGAAACACCCTCTTTCTCAGCTTCGTTGGCGTTATATAGGATGTTCTCCACCGCAGGTGTCAGAAGCTCTATGCTAGCTGAGTTGTGATTGAGGTCATAACATCTGTTGTTGGAGGTTACTGGTACAGTGGTAATAGTTCCATTGTACTGTTGTCTGTGGTTTGTTGCGTATTCTCTGGTAGACGCAATATTGTGTCCGATCGCTGGGCCCCCGAAGGCAAAGTTTTCCAATAGCGTCTGATAGTGCTGCTTCTGACGACCATGACTATTGCCCTCGAAAACATCCTGGGCATCATGCTTTCTCTGATTGATCCATTCCGTGCTACGTAGAAATTCTGGTATGGATTTGTGAATAAACCAGACGTTTTGCTTGTGGAAGCCAGCGATTTCAATTAGGCCTTTGGAAACGTCTAGTATGTATTGTTTGGCCGTGTTCTCGTTTGACAGGTTTTTGTAACCTTTAACCATTTCCCATAAAGCATGCGGATTTCTATCTGCAATGATACGCTGATAAACTTCCACTGGCGTTGGAGGCTTCTGTGAGCATAGGATCGACTCTATGCAGAGATGGAGGTTGCCTCGCTCTGTTTCCTCGAGACTACACGTGAGAACATGACGGTATAACTCGGAAAGGCCCTTGGGTAGACTGTCGAGTCGCCCACTGGGCGAGCCGGTTCTGTAGTAATCGATCTCCTTATTGAGTATGTCCACGACTAACTTTGCCCAAAGGAAATTTCCAGAAGCTTTTCGTTGAACCTCTGATTGGACATCTCGTGCGAATGCGCTGTGATGGATTCGCAAAGTGTGCTCGGCGTATTTTAGGATATCCTGTTTGTGCCCCTCTTGCTCCTCCAGGGAAATTGACGGCCACTTCAAATCGGGGATATCGATGTTGGGTGTGCTAGAGACACATAGTCTAAAACTTGCTTTTTTTTTCGTACAGAGTTCAGCAAGCTTCGCAAAGAACATTGTCAAATCTCTCACTTCGGAGCTTTTGTATTCATCGAGTGCATCGATGAAGCAATGAAGAGGCCGACCGAAACGAGGTACGAAGTATTCGAGAAGTTCTCTTAGTACAGATGTGTGCCACGTCGAATGCTCACGTCGCATCCACTCCTCGAGCGCAGGTGCTCCGCAAGGTACACACTCCATTCCTTCAAAAACTTGGAGAAGTAAAGATTTATACACTCCATTGATTGTTTTATGTGCATCGGTACCCGTGGAAAGGAAATGGGCGATGACATGGTGGTTACGATGTTTCGTGTGGTGGTGAGTAAAGGCGAATTTCATCAGTGTAGACTTCCCGCTCCCTGCATTACCCTTGATCCATAAGAAAGCACCCCCTTCTCTTTCGTAGTTCGAAGCTATCGACCAATTACGATACTCTGGAGACTCCAGAAGCCATTCGCAAGTCGTCTCGCATGCATTTCCGGTTGCTTTGTGGCACTCTTCGAGCTCGGAGGAACGAAGTGATTTCATCAGCGCTTGTTTCTCATCTATAGTCAGAGTTCGTATACTACCGGCCTGCCTTGCTCTTGTAAGCTGAAATCAATTCTCTGTAACTGTGCTTGACGACCTACCCGGAATTTTCTAAAGCATCTCTAAGTCGCTTGAGAACTGGCAGATAATTTCTGTCCCTCTTCCAAATGAATTTGACCATCCCTCGGTGATCAGCGTTGATGGGAATATAGTCCTCTTTCTGATAGTACAGTCGCGCGCTGCTCTGACGGACAGCCTCAACGCTCCCTTGGATCTGGCCATCAATTGTCTAATATAAGTCAGATTTTGTTTACGACTTAGGTAAACCCTTTCGTCACCTACATGTACAGAAGAGAGCTTCTGCTCAACACACGTGATAAACCTCATGTTTTCGGAAAGGTTTCCCAGCGTGTCTCGAAGCATCCGTAGGAGTCCAGAGTCGGCTTGCAGGTCATTCATAGTAGTCCCCATTGCTGATTTTTCGCGCTTGTCCACTAGAGGCTCAAGATAGTTGATGCTCATGCCCATATGTGGAGTTCCAAAAAATGTCGCGCAGCGGATGGCGTTGAGAGTATTGCGGTACTCTACATTGTCTCGCTTGGAGGATAATTCATGGAGTACCTAGGAAGTCATTATATGGCTATCTTTACAAATTATGATTGAAATCCTACCCAAGTTATGATGGTTCCACCGAAGCTGTGACCAACGAGGAATAACGGACGTCTTTGCTCCTGCGATTTGAATGAGCTTAAATATCGAACTGTTGGAATGGCGATAGATGTTATACCTCAGTGCTCTCTCGTAAGTCCGAGAGCTCCAGGAGTAGTTGAGTACCATAGTCCGAGAGCTGCGATGTGGACTTGGCTCCACGTAGTTTTGCATCGTAACCAAAAGTTATGATACGAGCAGTCGCCAGGTCGTTCCCAAGGAAGTCACGTGGCCAACACTTGCCGTTCGATGCCGCCCAGGAACCGATAGCATGACCACTTAGTCCATGGATGAAAACAACGCTATCAATCAATAGTTAGCAACAGTATTGTGGGTGAACCGGCGGGACCTACTCCGCCTTTGGTGGTTCCTCGCCGTGAGGTTCGAATAGAGTCGTCAATCCAAAGCAATGGTCGAAAATGATTTCGACCTCATTACGGTCGCCCATACTCAGAGTGGTGGCCTGTTCAAACTCCTTATCTAGACCCGACAGTTCCTCGGGCACGGTATAAATGAATGTAACCAGCGCAGTGCTTGAATCTTGGGTCGGGTGCTTGTATAGAGAGTCGACTTGCGTTTCATGGCCTGGAAATCTCTCCTGGAGATGCTTGCTGAAGATTTCATTTGTCCAGTTTAGTGGCATCTCTCCTTGAGCCCGGAAGATCCGTCGTTGGTTCGATGCTGCACGTGACACAGTCGCGGATATCTGGACAGTAGGAGCCATGGTGAAGGACGTATTTGAAAGTAAGGGAATTCTATGATGTAAATTGCAGAAAGATGGCTTGAAGTATGCTTTAGAGCTGAAAGATAAACCGTTGAGATACCATGATGGTTCTTATACTTTTAGAAAACGTTTGTGAGCTCGGATTGTCTTCGTAGTAGAAAGATTTCGCTCAGGGACGATTGGCTGATTTTGAGCCTCATCCAAAGTGAGATCACATGCCTACGCGGCGTTCAAAGCCCAGAAAGCCCGTTAATAATTAAATGAAGTTGCAATCTAAACCTGCATGAGGGACTCTGAAATACTGGGATAGGACTTACGTTAAGTGGTTCGCTTGCCACTTGTCGGGATCTTCAAACCTCTGCCTTGCTCACCGCTTTCTCAACCGACCGGAAATGGCATGCCACCATAGACTCGCAAACGCTGTAGCACCTAGCTTGAAGTATGTAAGCCGACATATCTCGCCCCCAACATGGTTGAGGTGAATATATGCCGAGTCTTGTACATGTCCGCCATTGCAGCGTTGGCTTCACCGCTGCGGCACAATCCACACCACCACCATGCATGGAAAGGAGTATTATTTTCTCGGATTTCTACCAGCTGAGACACCAACTTCAAAACACACACCCGAACCCAATGCTCCTGCACGGTTGCCTGGCTATCCCAATCTCGAATTCGCTGATGAAAAGCCTCTGTCAGCCTTTCTCACGGAAGAGTTGGAATGCAAAGAGTTAGATGAGATATGGCACCATCTATGGCTCATGTCGGACCAATCGAGTGCAAATATCTCACCTCTGCATCGCCAGAGAGTAAAATTCAGAGAGATCATCCCAACTGAAGAGCCAAAACTGCACCTCGTCTGGTTCTACAATAGGATCCATATCAAGCCACTCCCCAAATATCTCCTTTCCCACGCTTTCTGGATGTGCCTCTTGAGCCCTCAGCAGCCGTTGGGGGTCAGGCATACAGTCCTCCTCAAAAGCGCTCTCGGATTCCTTCGGTCATACGCCTATCTCGTTCGGCATGAATCAGATTTCCGTATCGCGCAGGACAGGGCCTTGACGCTTGTTCCTGACACGGTCACATGGGATGATTGGTGTATTCTACGCGCCAAACTCCTAGATATCAAGGATCATGAGGTCTCGGGCAGATATCGATTTGGCGAAATCCGTCTGACACGACTGAACTTTTACTGCAAGTTCCTACTCCGCAGAGCTCACTATTACCGGACCCACCGACAATACGGGGACTACTTCGCCAGCTTCTACCCGCCACTACTATTCTTATTCGGGATCGTCTCCGTCATTCTTAGCTCAATGCAGTTGGCAGCAACTGTGGAGCAGATCGAAGAAAATCGGTCCAGCATCGTTTTGGTGTTTCATGCCTTCAGCTTCATTATTTTGGTCATTACATGCTCCTTGATGGTCTCTTTTGTGCTGCTTTTCTCGGTCAAGATCTTCAATGAATGGAAGCATGCGGTACACAGTCGATACTCATCGAACCAGAGAAAGGTAAAGACGGATTCAAGTCCCTCGTAGGATAATGGAAAGACTCGGATAGCATCCTCGCTTACTTAAACGTAACTTAAAACTCGCGAAACCCGAAGGGTTGATGTTGCAGATTCGCCCAAACGCATGTGATCACTTGAAATTTAACAAGATTTACTGTCATGGGAATTTCGACTACTTGGCATAAGTTGATGCAATGCAGCAAGGAACTAATTATAGGGTATTGCGAGCGAGAAGTTCAATTACTCTCAACTACAATTCGATCCAAAAGAAAATACCCATACTGAATTAACATACAGATCTGTGAAAGCTGTGAAAGAAGATAGGACTCAAAAAGGCGAGCGGTTCCGAAACAATTTGAAGTGTTCAAGAAACCTTCCATATCCACGATCCCAAAGAAGACCATTAGTTTTGTCACCATCGAAAAGTGAACAGGACGCCTACGAAGGCTTGGAATACGGTGGCAGTGCCGAGCTGGGCTACTTGCATCATGTACGCGCACCGAGCGGGTTGCTGGCCGCATTCATCCTCACCTCCCTGCATATCATAACATCCACCATCTGGCTGGAATGAGGAAACTGTGCCTCATCCTTCTCCCTTCGAAGAGTGAATTAGAATCGTGATCATTGGTTGATTCACCAAGGGGTAAGGATTAGGTGTGAGGCTGTCGCATCCCTAAGGTGCGGAGAAAGCAAACACGGCGGACAAGGAAAACCGGTGGCCACCTAGGTATTTCCTTATCCTGCAAGCATGTAAGCTTAATTTCTTGTTGGACAACGATTGGTTGCATATAGGCGTCGTATTGGTGGGCAGCCACGAACGATGATTAATAAGCGGCATGAGGCTCTGTCGAAAATTTTCATTTCGAGCGGCACATAGGCACTGTGAGACATGCCAAGGGCGGAATTAGAAATAAGAAGGCCGTCATTAAACGTTTCAACCGGAACCGTTGCACTTCCTTGCTTAAAAAATTATGATTCGTCTAGCGCTTGCATCTACCGAAAACGGGAGTGCAGCGTACGAAGTCCAATCTCTCGACTACAGGACATTCATTAGTATTATACGTGCCTAATATGAAGTTAGTTGTGACTTTTCAGTTCTTGATCGAGTTGTAGGACTCCACCCCTCTAATAAGTTCAGTGAGAAATTGTTCTTCACTTGCAGCTACATACGGAGGATCACGACTGGAAATGAGAAGGCTCGAATAATGGAACACGTACGTCGTCAGACTATAGTACGCATAGTTTGAGATATCGTTATGTGCTCAGTTTATCTCAAAGTTTTAGCGGTGAGGGGATCCCCTGTCACGACTCTGCATGTCAAATAGCACTGCCTCGGGCGAGATCCAACTTTCCCCTGCATCTAAGAATAAAGAAACATTGACCGGAAATATATGCTTTACAAGGGTCTGCCTTGGGATAGTCATTTTATTTCCTTCCAGCCGTATAATTGCGGCGGGCGCTTACATACGTGTTGATGTTTGACTTCCGCTTTGACTTCCGCTTGGACTCCCACTCAGGTCCCCGCAAATAACACCATCCTGAAAGCATACTCACGTTCCTCCTATCTATCTGTGTCAATTAAGTCGCCACAAAGAGTCACTTAATCGTCTTTCAGGTCAGTGCATGCATGATCTGGTGTAAACTAGCGCCTAGGAACTCGCTGCCACAGACCAGATCAAAGAAGCTGAACGCGACTGCATTTTACCACAGGAGACTATCCAAGCCGCCTTTAAAAGCGAGATAGAAGGAATGAAAGAATAACCTCTTTTTCTCACCAGCACCAAATCTGCTTTTTTGTCGTCATTCTCATCATCTCCTTCGTCACTTTCATCACAACCCTAACCCCCAAAGCTTCCACAATTGGTCTAGTCCTCACAGAAACTCTCCCCGTTATTGCCGGGTTCCTTTCATTGAGGTTTCTATAGTAATTGTGTCATCCATTTCGCCTTCGGTCATCATGTTGCCTTAATAATTGTTTAGATCCTCGAGTGGGTAGCTCTGATCGTAGATCTCGCCCGCATGTTGATCATTAACTAACCACAGGCTTGAAGATGTTTTTATTGCTACTTTTATACATATTTCTTTTTAGATACCCGAGGTAGTCATTGCCTTCATTGAAGTTCTAATCATCGGTAAGGTAGTGCAATCGGCAGTGGCCACAGTATCTGTCTCCAATGTCCACAAGAACTCTGTATCGCTTATCTTTTGAAGGACATGTTTTACAAAATAATCCCACATGTTCTTGCCTTTATTTATACATGGTATTAGAGTTTAGGGTGATAACATTAATTGGACTAAACCTGCTGTCCTCCATTCTACAGATATCCCTGGAATAATCTTTATCGTGTTGATGGTGTGTTTTTACTCCACATCTTCTACTTTAAGAGGAACATTCAGAAGCACCAATAGTAATGATTTAAGCTTCATCCGAATTGTAGACATGCAGATCAGCAATGTAAATTATCTACTCTTGTTCGATTTTGCAAACATGCAATGGCAATTCCAATATGCCAACTCTAGTGATAGCATCCAATACTATAGCCAAGATATCTCGAGTAGTAAGACTTCCTATAGAGCTAGGGATGCGGTGACCTTTTGGCTAGCTGCGGTGATTTTCAATCCCAATCCCTGGGAGAAAGTCCGTAGAATTAAACATGTTGACCAGTGAACTGAAAAGGTTATCCGGGCCCAAAATTGAGAGGCTAATGTTAGGGTATACAGATCCCAAATACATCTATGGCAGATGCTGCGGCTGAGCCACCATACTGATGTTTCCCACTGATTAGTTCAAACGTGGGTTATCACTCGACTTCACAAGCGAGGCGGTGGGTGGTCTTCCGACAGCCTTAATTGGCATTTCATTAATTAAATCCAACGTACATTGCAGTTTAACTACAGGATTAGAGATAAATATCTGTCAAATTTACTTGTGTCACTCCATAAGCGGTGTCATGGACGGATCGTTGCTCTTTGGTAGAGTATACTATTTTTGCCTAGGCACATATCGTGTTTAGTAAGAGAGCAATCCTTCGTTCACCTACTATAAATCGAGCTTGCCTGAAATTTACGTAGACAATAAATGACACTTTTTAGCTCGTTGCAATCTATAAATGTTAACTAGATGGATCTCCTCAAGTGTTGAGATTGCTTCATTTTACGCTCTAGGTACCAGTGCATTACTGCTTCGAATCTACTGTTTTCCAAAGTAAGACGCTAGGTTCTAAGTTGTTGTCGCGCAGGTAAACTAAGCATGCATCTTTTTCACCTTCACTTTTCAGGCAATAATTCAAGGCTTCTAAGTAGTCAACTGTTTCCAATACGTTTAAACGAGTCACACGGATCTGTAGATGCCTCGTGATCTTACCTTACATGGAAAAATGCAATGTTGTATCGAAACGAGGCGTATAGAATGAGAGATCTGGACCGAGAATGGCATTTTCCCCATTCGAGTCAGCGATCATGTGATCCCGTCGACGAAAAGGACAGGAACGGGAACTTCACCTCACTACAGCCCCACCTTCATCTGATCCTACTTCACCGCCACGTTTTTCGGAGATCCAGTGTACTATCTTTAGGCGTCACAACGTCAGACTATTTCACCAACCTCAACTACATCGTCACTGTGACAACTAACAATTTCTTTCACGACACGCATTTCACAACACACATTTCACAACACACACTTCACGCCAAACACGTGTCGATACAGACAACCTTTGACGCAGAGACAATAGTACGTCACTTCCACCCCTTCACTAAACCACCAACCATGCACTGACCCACCACCCTATTCACCATCACATTCACTGACCCACCACCCCACAGACCACCCCACCACAAGATGTCTACCAATCCCGACTACAGCCCCCGCACACCCACCCCCAACGCCTTCCACGCCACAACCGAGATCCTCGACCTCGGCCGCGACCGCTTCGACCACGACACGGCGGCAATCGGCGACCGCGACACGGCGCTGCACAGAACGCCGGGCACCGTAAAAGTGGCCAAGGGCCGCGCCCCGCCGGGCCTCGAGCCCCAGGTCTTTGCCTGGAACTCATTGCAGTACATGGCGGCCGAGGAGAACGCCAAGGAGGCGCTCAAAGGCAGCCTGCACCGGGCGGCGCGGGCGCCGCAGCCGCCGCAGGGCCCGCAGGGCGGTGCGGGGGGCGCGTGGGGTGGACAGCTCGGAAGGGGGGATGGTCAGCTGGTGAGGGAGGATGGAAAGCTGTCGAAACGGCGCCGGGGGGGGAAGGGCGGGACGCGCGGGGGCAGGGCGACGACGGAGACGGACGACTGCGTTGTTGCGGCGCGGGGGCCCGCGGGCGACGTGCCGCCGCTTGCGAAGGGGTGCGCTGTGGAGCTAGATCGGAGCTTGTTCTGGGAGGAGAACATTGTGTGAGGGTGGGAGGCGTGGTGAGTACGGCGTCTGTTTGTGTCTGTGGGTTTGGAGGTTGACTGACTTATAACATGTAGCTGACACACACACACACACGTCTGCAAACCACGCCTAAGGAAGGGGGCACTCTGGTCTAATGCGCGTCTGGGGACTCTACGGCTGGGCATCTGCTTACCGTCGATCTTCCGGTACCTTGCCCATCCATCTATCCACCCACAATACCCCCGAGCCCAAAATCCCTTCCTGCCCACGAATCCCCCATCAAAAGAAGCCCACCCCATCACCGTCCCCACCTAAAGCATAATCCCCCACAACCCGAGCCCGACTCACAGATTTCCCTAGATATTTTCTTTTCTTTTCATATATATATCCCATTCCGGCACTTCTGTGCCAAATGGCCCTAGCTCTAGCTAGCTTCTTTCCATATACCTGTTTCCCCTTTCCTTCTATATATAAGCAAATGATGACGAAATCTATCAAATTGCGGTATGTCGTGAGGGCTTGTGTGATGTAGTGGTGTGTTGCGAGGTGAGGCCGGAGGTGAAGGAAGGGAGATATATGGATGGGGGATGGAGAGCGAAGGCAGAAGTGGGAAAGAGAGGGCGTGAAATGACGCTTGCCAGGGTTGAAGGAGCAGAGAAAAGAGGAGTAGATGGCTTTTTAGTTTGCCTTTTTTTTCTCTTCTACTAAGAGCATCTAATCTTGACAAAAGTGATCACACTAGACTATAATTTGCTCGAGCACACTGTACATCAGCAAGCCTAGTCCAACCTTTTATGCCTACTCCGTGCATGCATCGTGTCGTATCGGTATGAGGTCACCATGCTACCACTACTCTCTCCGCCATCTCTACCTCTTTCGAAAGTACCCATGCACAACGCCACACAGACTCTCCCACAGCACTTGATCCTCGCCGCGTAGCCATTCCACCGCAACCCTAGCCTTGTCCCCCTCTCCAGTATTGATACCGAGCACGCGGATCTTGAACGCGATCGCGACGTCTCTAATATCCTTCATCTCGCCCATTACAGCATCTTCGGCACTCATCCCGGCATCAGCGCGCTCCTTCATCTTCTTCTCATGTTGACGGCGGTACGCGCGTTTCCACACATTCTGCGCCGCCACACCGACGCCGGTTGAAGTCTTCGCGTTCCAGTCCCAGCGGAGGTCCAGAGACGAAAGCTGCGTGTTTACGGTTTCCTTGGCGGAAGCAAGAGTCTGCTCGGCGGACAGTGGAATCTTGTAAAGCGTCGGGAAGGGCAGGTATTCATTAGCAATAGCCTCCATGCGCGCGACATCGTTTCTCGGGCGGTAGTCTGTAAAGCTCCAGGCGACGACCCAGCGCTTCGTCGTGGCGCCGGGCTCCAGACACCCGACGGCCC
This sequence comes from Melanomma pulvis-pyrius CBS 109.77, assembly GCA_010093585.1. Classification (NCBI taxonomy): domain Eukaryota; kingdom Fungi; phylum Ascomycota; class Dothideomycetes; order Pleosporales; family Melanommataceae; genus Melanomma; species Melanomma pulvis-pyrius. The sequence continues at coordinate 32,977 of MU002142.1, forward strand.
AGTTGTTCACGCCGTGCTTCTTGAGGAGATCGACGATGGCCTTTGCACTGCTCAATTTGCCGAGCATGCTGCTATACCACATCACCTTATCCCGGAGGACGAGACTCTCGTTGACTATTCTCGTGACGAAGCCTAGATCGCCGCCTGGACACACCATTTCGACTCCCGAGCCTGTGCACACGGCATTCGGACTCCAGCTCTTGCCCTCGCCCTTGATGCTGGAACGCATGTCGTTCTCATCGGCGAAGAAGGGCGGGTTGCAGATTGTGAAATCGAGCTTCCCCACGCCGAGGAAGTTTAGCGGGATTAGGGCATTGGCCTCCATCGTCTGAAGCATCTTGCTCCGCGTGAGCATATTGTTCAGCGCGAGATTCCGGGCGGCGGAATCGAAACTCTTCTTATCCACATCTGTAGCACACATGGTCCAATTCGGGCGTGTCTGCAAGCAAAGAAGCGTGTATATTGCAGATGCGCCAGTCCCAATATCCAACCCCACGACCTTGCGCTCGGGGTCGTATTGGTCAGTGTAGTTGGGAGAAGTGCTGTCAATCAGGGCCTGGATCCAGGCAACGTAGTTCCAGCGATTGGGCAGAGGTGGGCAGAGACGATCATCCGGCAAGTCGATTTTGAGACCAAAGTCGGCTTTGAGGCTGGCGGCTGTCAGGGTTTTCAGCGTCTCCGGGTCCTGGAAGTCGAGGTGGCCGCTGCATTTCTGCCAGAGTTTCTTGAAGGCTGGGTCAGTCTTTGCGAGGGTCTTGAAGTCGAGCTCCTTGTAGGGTGGGCGTTGGGTGAGGTCGCCGAGGGGGGCGTCCTCTGAATTGGCGTTGTTGATTTCCATGGCGGCGGGCGAGTGGCCTTGGAAATGATTTGATAGAGTAGTGATGGATGGCTTTGCGCAGTCCTCTCGTGTCGTTGCTAGAAGATTCCGAGTACAGGCTGCAGCATCGTAACGTGACTTGGAAGTGTCACGAGAAAGGGCCTGGAGGGGAGTGTCTCGGGTCAGGTAAATGGGGAACTCGGAGATTATGTGATTGAGTCATGGATCTTGAGCTTCTACATACGTTCACGAAGAGAGTGAGTGGTGGTGCTGGGTGCTGTGGTGTTGTGGTGATGGTTCAGGCAAGGCTGGAGGATTGCGGTCGCGAATGGGGGAGCTTGGGCCACCTGACGCTGATTGGACAGAGCACAACCACCGTAGTGTGGAAAAGCTGGCGTCGACGATGAAGAAGCAACGTCGGCGGTAGACTGAGACGGGAGCAATATATTCATCTTGGTTTTCTCTTCCCTAGCGTATTACAGTTTTTGTACACAAGCGCGACTGAACTCCATTCTACCCAAACGCTCAGATGCTGTTTTCTACCGTCGACCAAATGACTCCATGCTACATTTCTAGATCAAGAACGGCCCATCGTAAGCCCCGTCTGGCTCGCCCAGTCGGACTGTTTCGAGACTGGGCACCGTTCCGGGTTTGTAGAAGCCGAGTAGAGCCTCCATGTCCTCCTCCGTCATCTCGCACAGCTCGTCGAGAGTCCATTGTTCGCACACTTTCGACATCCTGCGGCAGATTAGCATTCGACGTGAGCCGTGCGGCAAGCAGAGACCACATACCACTGCATCCTTTTGGGCCCTTCCTCTGGGAGGGGAGCCACTTTGCGCAGCTTCCTCCGCAGCATGCCGACCCTCTGCACGGCAGCCCCAATGTTGTAGGGCAGGCTGGCGGCAATCTGCCTTCGCACGATGTTGGCCAGCTTCGGGCCGTTGCCATTGGTGCTGACCATGATCTGCAGCGGCCCATCGCGGTGCACGCTGCCGAAGTAGAAGTCGCACTCGGGCGGGACGTCGGCGATGTTGGCGGGGATGCGCTTCTCCTGGCACAGCTTGTAGATCTGCGTAGACGCCTCGATGTCGTCGACGGCAGTCAGGACCATGTCGACGCCATCGAGGTCGGCGGGCTCGAACTTGCGGTCGATGTAGTCGACCTGCTTCTGGTCGACGCGGTAGGCGACCTCGTCGTTCAGGCCGGCGCGCGGGGACACGACGGTGACTTTGGCGTCGGCATTGAGGATGTTGACGATGCGGCCAGCAGCGACCTGGAGTGGTGTGTCAGTCGGCACGGCCGCCATTGCCGGCAGGGACGACTTACCTCGCCGCCGCCCACGACGAGGATGCGCTTGGTGCGGACCTGCCAGGCCAGCAGCAGCGAGCCGCCGCCCTGGATCTCTGGAAATGGGCCCTTCATGGCTGCGAGTGGTGCAGAGGAGAGAGCGGCGCATGGGGCGCGGAGAAGCTTCAATGGGCTTTGGCCGCCAAGCGTTTTCGCCACCAGCGACGGCCGCGAACGGCGGTGGCCACACTGTGCACGCTGTGCGTGCTGTCCATGAGGCCTGGTTGCTGGCTTGCTGGCTGGCTGCTGGCTGGCTTGCTGGCTGGCTTGCTGGCGCAGCACCACCGCAGCGCCATGGAGCCCCGGGCACTTCTGGTGCTCAGCCCTGCGCAGGAACGCCCCAGGGCTCGCCAGCGGGCCTGGTCCGACAGTCGATGGTAAAACGGCTCCCGGGGATCCACGCCCGCTCCTCGACCCGTAGACTCGCACGAACTCCGAACTCTCTCCCTTCCCTTCCCACCCCCTCATCATGACCTCGGGCAGGGCCCTGGGCGGCGGCCGCGTGCTGGGCAGCGGGCGCAACCTCTCGCCCGCCGTCTCGCCGCACCCACGCCCCCCCCACCGCCGCAATGTCAGCCTGCTGTCGCCGTCCGAGAGCTCGCTGTCGCTGAGCTCGCAGACGTCCAACAGCCCCGCCAGCACCGCCGAGACCAGGGACGACATCGGCAGCAAGGTGCTGCTGGGCGCTGCAGACAATGCCGCCGCCGCCAGTGCCTCGACCCGCCTGGTGTGCCCGATCTGCACCGAGGAGATGGTA